>JAMKQA010007653.1:0-24167 GCA_024699735.1 Posidonia australis | reverse complement strand
TTCATAAACATGGAATAAAATAGATCACATATAAGGTTTTAAGCATGTTTTATCAAGTTTCTGAAATGATATTTAAAAGATAAAGAGGAGGTAGAAAGGCTACCTCTCGAGATGTTCCTTCTTGTAATATCAGAAATAAGAAGATCCTTGTTGCTTTGGAAGGACCAAGGAGGCTTTAGGACGCAAGGGTGTGCTTCGGAGAATGAGTATAGGTTGCTGGACTGAAAGAGAAACTCGTGTAGGGAGCTGGTTCAGAGTAGAATTCTGTGTTTCTGATTTCAACTCAGGATTTCTAACCTCTTTTCATGGCTACCTATGGGTGTCCTTATATAGGATTTTCTCATGGGTAACTCATGGGAATGGGGAGAGCCTCACAGACGTAAAGTCTGGAAGAGTCCATGGGATATTCGCTGCTGGAGGTAGGAGCTATGGGTGGTGGAAAGCCAGTAGCCCGCAGCCTGCGATGTGTTGTGCGCCAGGGATGTGCGCTGGCTAGGTGCACCACCTATGTGTGCTAGGGAAGTGTGCTAGCTAAGTGTGCTAGGTTGGTGTGCTAGCTAGGTGTGCTAGGTTGGTGTGCTAGCTATGTGCTCTCCCCTACTGGTCTGGTTTTCAAACTGGGTTGCAGGCTTGCTATGGGTTTAGGGATTGGTTCAAGGATCAGTCACATCCAAAGCAACAGTTGGAGTCTTATCAATGAGTTACCTCAAAATCGGGGTGTCTACAGTGACTATGATGAACTTGGGCTGTAGGCTACAATGCGGCACTATGACACTTCTAGAAGGTGGAGGAGACTAAAGGGAAGGCTAAGATGCTATACAAGTGTAGGTGGAAGGCCTACACAACTCTCCCCATCCTCACCAAATTTTGTTGGAGGTAAAAGCTCAATTGGCTATGGAGAAGGTCATGAGCATCAGGAAACCCTCTAGCATGTCTTAGTGGAGTGAAGGGAAGAGAGGGGCATGCCCAGACTAGCTCACCTTATGCTTGTGGTCGTTGGTGACACACAAACATGAGCGTGGAAAGTAGAGAAACCAAATGAAATGCATGCAGGGAAACGCTAATAAAAAAGTGAAAACCGGAAAGGAAAATAAATCAAGATGCGAGGCTAAGAATGCTCACCTATGTATGTGTGTGTTGTCTTACTGGCGGCAACACGGTCTGGTTGTTGGAGCTCGACGGTGGTGTACGCGGTGCTGAGGCTATGGGGAGGGATAATGCTGAGGCTTGGGATGGTGCTGGGGTGTTCAAACATGCAATGCAATGGTTGTTTGCTGGGTGATGCAATGGTTTTATTGCCGAATTGGGCGGCCAAAGAGATTATTGTAGTGGCCAGAGGTGGCTACAAGTGGAGTGGTTGTGACGGAGGTGGCCCCATGTTGACTAGTGGATGGTTGTGACAGCTTAAGTGGAAGCTGTGGTGCTGCTCTTTGGATGGCCATAGTTGGGCATGTAGTGGTGATGACCATGAATACGGTGGAGACAGTAAGGTGTTGGGAAGCTCTGGTTCGCAACAGAAAGTGGTGATCGCCGCAGGAACTCAATGCATATGCTCATGGAGGAAAATGCAGTGGCTCTACCCCCATGGTAAGTGTGCAAATGCTATCCCCTGGAAGAAAACAATTGTTTGTCAAGAATTCAATGGAGGAAGCATGTTGTAGGGAGGTTTGCAGGCTGTGTATAGTAGCAGGGAATGGCGAGGCATGGACGAAGGCATGCAGTGGAGGCTGTGCTACGCATAGGCAGCCAAAGTATGGGTGAGGCACTACATCAAGAATACATGAAACCGTTTTGCAAGTAATCTAGCACAAGGCAGTTTACTAACCACTTGCACTAGTAAATTGCATTGGGTAAATGTGCAGGTTATTTGCGGAACAAAGTTGCGCTTGGATGTTGCACGGCGATACTGCACTTGAGCCATTACAACCTGGGTTTTGGGCTACATCTTGGTCTTTCGGGTTACCAATGGGCTTAAGCTAATGGAGTTGCTAGGGTTTGAGGCTAGTGTAAGGTCCTTCGCTAGTTTTGGGTGGTTTTACTATGGTTTTGCGTAAATATGGGGTTTTTGAACTTGTTTTGGGTGTGAAAAGGGGTTTGAAGCTAGGAACTGCCTCGTCACCATTAGAGTGAGCGTTGTCAAAGGAGTTTGTCTTCAAGTAGCTACAAAATTGGGGTGTCTACTATAAGCAAGTAGGATGATTATCATGGATGACTTTTATTGTTTGATTAGGCACGATTTTTATTGTCTGCACGTAACTAGAAGTATGCTTTATTGATTAGGCACGATTTTTATTGGTTTTTCCTCAGTTATGCTGGATAACTTCATGCCTTTTGAATAGGAGGAGGACGCCCTCGACTCAGATGGCCCTATCAAGACTCACAAGCCGTGGGTGGCTCTTGTTGGGTGAGTGGTGGTGCTTAGGCTCGCTATGTTGGATGATGTGATGGATTGAGTTCCATGCCATACTCTTCAGGGTCATACACCCTCTTCTTTTTGAGATCACTGATATTTATTTTGCTTCCTCATAGATGCATGGGTTCACCCTATCCTAACGTGGAGGTAATAGGTGGCTAGTCTATGCTAGAGGCTTTGCTGTAGTAGGGGGGCTAGTCCCTCTAAGGTGTGGACTTCCCAAGCGCATGCTCAGACTCCTCTCCAAGGTATGGTAGGGGTAGAGTTACGTCACACGCCATGTTCTTGAGCTAACTTTTGTCTTAACCTTCTGTCTTCTATGTTCTTTTATACCCATGCAGATGTATATTCTTTTTCTCACTCACTAAGTCACCCTAGCATTTTATCTCCCTCGTGGAGGTGTAGGGTCCTTAAGGTGTTTGGACACTCTGTCCAACTCACGATTACTGGTGGCTCCTTCACTTGGTTGTCTGGGTAGTGTCAATTGAGAAAGAGCAGTCCACTCTGACGCAGGCAAGCGTTTTGATTTTCGTCATTAAGAAAATGTTAGCATGTAGAATGTTTTTTGGTTTTTTTATTTTTTGATTTTTTTCTTGATTTTTGATTTTTTGATTTTTTTAAATTTTTTTTTGTTTTTGATCCATGATGATGGTGCAAAAGAAGAAATAGCAAACAAAATAGGGGAAAAGGATACAGCTCTAGTCCTTGCTTCTAGTTGCTTTATTTATACCACTAGGTCACAAACTATTCTAGTAGTGCCGCTAGAATTGTTGTGATAGTTGAGGCTGCATATTGCGTTTGCTATGACTACTAGAATTGCTAGAAATGCCAGGTTGTGTTTGCTATTGGGGTCTAAAGTGCTGGCACTACAAGACTAGATTAGTGCACAATAGGTAGGCAATCTATGGGCCAAGCCCTCCATGGGAAGGTAGGAATAGAAGAGGGAATCTGACCGATGAGATTGACAAGATTCATCAGGGAAAAGCTGGTGTTAGACGGGACAAGAGAAAGGAAGACTTGAGCCCGCGACATCCTTGAAGCTCGAAAGCTCAAGTGAAAATGTGCCAAGCTGGTCTAGGTGCATTAGTGTCGGTGCTTTTGTTGGTGTATGTGTGTGCTCTGCCTATTGTGCGTAAACGTTAATGACCTTATGGTCAACGAAGCTCTGAATGGCATCCTGTAAAGTGATGCAGCAATCAATCGAATGTCTGACATGACGATGAAAGCTACAGTATGTGCTTGTAACGTAACACAAGGGAATAGGATCTAGTAGTAGATGAGGCTTTGGGAGCCTTAGAAATGATTCAACTTTGGGGAAAACAATGCTCAGTAGTGTAATGAGACGAGTGTAGTCACTTTCAGCACAATGATGTCATTTTTGCCCTAGTTGTAGTCCTTGCCAAGCTGGTGCAATGTGATGCATAGGCTTGATAGTGGAGGGTGTGTGTATAGTGTGTGGAAGGCTAGATGCAAATGCCAACTGATCTGGGTGGAGCTGACTCTCTACCTCGATAGGCTTTGCAGAAGGTTTGATGAAAGAGATGGTGAAGTTCTTGGAGTAGTCGGCATCGAAGGTGCTGTTGTTGTACATGCGGCTGCTGTGGACGTGGATTTTGAGGGGGTTGATGTAGAATCGTTGCGGTGTCCACTCACTTCAACAATTCTTGTGATCACCACTTCTCCTTTGCTGAAGCTAGCTAACAAAACGCCTATGAGAGATGGGTTGTGGTTGTGATATGGGTTCTTGGTTCACTAGAACGGCGATAAGGTGTTGCTCAGTGACTTCCTTGTGCTCATGTAATATTCCTTCCCTTCAAAATAAACAATAAAAACAAAGAAATTCTGGATTAGACTAGGTGTAGTAAAAACAACATAAAACATAAATATGCAACTAAATACTAACCGGGGAGTGGTTGTCTCCGCATGCATATGCCATGGACAGTTATGAATGCAACATTTTATATGAAATCAAATGAGATAAATTGGAAGAAAATACTCCCTTCACACTTGGTGCTTGTGACGTGAGGTTGGAGGAAGTGAAGGCCGATTTCACGGAGCTCTGGAGGCACAATATGGCTTTGAAAGAACTGGATCTCTGGGATCTTGGCTTTTAGAAGAAGATAGACATAGAGGATGAAGCTATGCGTCTCTCTCTCTCAAATTTCTCTCCTCTCTAGGGCATGAAGATGGCTCCTTAAGATTTTCACATGCCACCTCTTTAGGTTTAGCCCTAGGTGGTATTTATAGAATATTGGGCATCCCCTCTTGTGGGAAAAGGACGAGAGAAAATATCTAGATAGTAAATTAAGAAAAATTAGATCTGCATATAAAATCCCAAAATAATTTGTCACGAACTACTTTGTCCCCATAATTTAGTAATGTATATTTTAAATTAATACCTCCAATAATTATGAAGAGATCTCAATTAAATCTTTGATTTAGATTTTTTTTAATACATGTGGAAAATATATCTCAAATAATTACAAAGAGATATCAATTATATCTTAGATTTTTATCACATGGGGAAAATATATCTCTATTAATAACAATGAGATCTCAATTATATCTTTGATTTAGATTTTGTAGCACATATTGAAAAATATACCTCTATTAATTTTAGAGATATCTCAATTATATCTTCTATTTAGATTTTGTAGCACATATGGAAAAATATATGTCAATTAATTTCAAAGAAATCTCAATTATATCTTTGATTTAGATAATATAGCATACATGGAAAAATATATCTCTATTAATTTCAAAGAAATCTCAATTATATCTTTGATTTAGATTTTGTAGCACATACGAAAAATATATCTCTATTAATTTCAAAGAAATCTCAATGATATCTTTGATTTAGATTTAGTAGCACATATGGAAATTATTTTTTAAAATTGATGTTATAGCATTTTAAAAATGCAATAACCAACCTAAGATCTTGCTTTATATATATATATATATAGATACACACACACATACACACATATATATATACACACACACACATATATATATACACACACACACATATATATATATATATATATATATATTTGCACATGACATCATCCACTCTTTCTAGAATTTTCCATAATTTTTTGCCATGATATTATTTATGTATATATATATATATATATATATATATGATATATGTTATACATATATATATGATATGTCATATATTTTAGTGCTGAGAAAATTATAAAAATATCAGTAATTGTGGAAAAAATAATTAAGAAACTTTATAAAAATCCCATATAACGTACTAAACCTTGAGATAACCAAATATACCATGAGAGACCCTAAAAGCATAGAGAGAATACTAAATTAACTTTACTATTCTCATAGGTAGCGACATATCTCATCGTCGTGGAAGGAGGCGGTGGGACATGCCATCGCTTCAATTGTCGCATAATTTTGCCGCCGACTGGACAAGCAACGTACGAGTCTTTTACAATTTCTCCCCTACACTTTTACCTTATTCCACAGGGATCCTTTAAAAGTTCAAAATACTTTAGAAATTCCATAAAAATTATGAAAAGTCTAGAAAATAGGTTACAGACATTTAGCCATGTGATCTAGGGCACCTCAAGGGTTCCTATGCTAGGTGAACTCTGAGATCTACAAATGCCCTTCCTTGGAATTGATCTTGGGACAATATTAGCTCCGAGGTAAGAAGAATATCTCCATTGAGCATTTCCTGAAATAAGGAGCTCACTCTCAAACAATCCACCACGGATTCCAAAAACATCTGCACCTATTGCTTTCAGAACATGGTCACACAGCCAAAAGTTGAGAAGATGAACTTACTTGGTTTGGGACATGGTCGCATAGCCGAGTGATTCGATAAACTAAGGGTTGCCGTCATATTGAAGGCTCAAGCATGAAGGGGGCAAGGCAAGTCTATGTGTCGTAGCTAGTGTCGAGACCTGTCAACCATGTAGAGTGACACTTCAATGGGGCAGAAACTGAGATGATCGCGGGGAAATTATTCGATCGTCGGTCAAAAAGAATAAAAGGAAACTAAAGATGCCATCATATTGAAGGCTCCAGCATGGAGGGGTCAAGCCGGGGCTATGTGTCGTAGCCGATGTCGAGACCATGTCAACCATGTAGAGTGACACTTCAACAAGGAAAAACTAAGGTAAATAAAAAACTATTTGTTGTGGCTTCTTCTTTGACAGTTTGCTTGGATTGGAATATTGAAATGGATAGGTTGGGACTTGAATAAGGCTTTAGGAGGGTCACATGTTCTAAGGGTTTCTAACACACTTGAAGAACCTTGCTCCGTCAGTGCTCCACTTCCAATGCATAAGTCCTAAATGCATGGATGCATGATTCAAGCAAACAATAATGCAAATGAAAGGTCAATCATTCGATGCAATGAATGGTCCATATGGCAGGTTAGGCCGACAGGGTACGAGTGGTCCCTAGCCATATAGACATATGCAAGATGCATGAATGAAATTTGTTGTGGTCAAGTTTTTTTGTCTTCGAGTGTGACCAGTACTCTCAAGAAAGGACTGTCGTCCTACAACTCGACTTGGTAAGTAAAGGTGTTCTATGAATAAAGAACTGGGTGAGGGAGTGAACCCTTCCTTTGCAATACTGGGATTTTGCCTCTTAGTCAGAGTTGTGTGTCTCTATACACGGTTGGGACTCCAAAGGCGAGAGTTTGTTCTTTGTGGGACTTTGTGTACTGCCATAGTGAGACTTGATGTAGCGCCACAGTGGGGCTTAATGTACTAACACGTGGTGAGGGATAAAACTTGCTCACTTAATAAACATGTTAGTAATCAAAAGGATGTACCTTTCCCTATTAGAAGTGTTAGCTAAGATGCCTAAGAAAAGTACTGTAATGCTATCGTTATGCTCCTCCTTACTTAAGATTAGGTGGAGGGAATTAGATTTGGCCTCAACTGGGAGATGGAAAATCGAAGCCTAGTGGACGTCGATAGTGAGTCATCTACGGATGCTCTAAGATCATTGTGGGGCAATGTCTTTGTGGCGTAAAACGCACCCAAGCTGTGGAGGCACATTTGAGTAGGACGTCTTAACTCCAAAAACCTAGTGGATCGATTGTTACGTCACTGGCCTAGCCAATTCCAGTTTCCTTACTTACTATATTTTCACTTGTTGGTAAGGTGGATGGCACTACTTATTATATTTTTGGTTTTTCTTGGTTTTCTTATTTTTTTTAAAATTTTAGAATTTTTTTTTTATTTTTGAATTTTCTATTTTTTGGGATTTTTGAATTTTTTATTTTTTGGAACTTTTGATTTTCTTTTTCTTTTTTTTTTGAGTTTTTTGAATTTTCTAATTTTTTTTTGGATTTTTTTAATTGATTGATGATGATGATGAGTGCAGTCACAATCCTCCCTCTTAGGCATTTAGCATTACTACCTTGTATTATCCAAGGTGAGAGAGTGGTCCCTTTCATCATGCCTTGGCCTTTTAAGGACTTGGGACTTTGGGTTAGCTTTGGTTGATCATTATCTCCCTTATTTAATTAGTCCCTGAGCTTGAATGGTTTTCTTGCCCCTTGCCTATTTGTGTGGAAGAGTGGGGGAGACTTAAGTTCAACATACTCTAGGCGTCAATTAGAGCTTTTGTGCTACTCATAGGTGGTTGGCCCTAATGCACCTATAGCTCACCCAAGGATTTTGTCTTATTTTTCTTTTTCCTCTTTTTCTTTTCTTTTGGGGTTCCAATCTCATATTATTTTCTGTAGATGCCCGCCCATCACTACCTTCTTGGACTTATGCTATGACGGTGTACCCTACTTTTCATGCGCTCCCCTCTTTTAGGTGCTTTCTAAGTCGTTTGGTTTAGTTGCACTCCTCCATCACTGCCTTCTCTAACTTATGCTAGGAGGCCATGCAATATAGGGCAAGTGGCTTTTATGATATGCCTGAGCTCTATGCCTGCGTTGCTCTTATCTCCCCGTCCAGGTGTATGTGATGATAGGACAAGGCTTGGGTCACCCTAGTTGCTCAACATCTTTTCTATGTAGGAGATAACTTCCTTCTTTAGTTGGTACTAGGTCTTGGATCCCCTTTTAGGCTTGTAGCATGTTGATTGAAGAGTGTACATAGAGTACATGTAACTTCCATGGATCTGAAAAAATCTCCATGTCGTCCTACACATTGGGAGGATCTTCCCTGGGTGTTATAATCTCTGCTTAGGGATAACCAATGGATAATGTTCTAACGGTTCTACTTAATGCCATAAGGTGGTCAGGTGTGTCTCACAATTATCAATCATCATTGTTATTGTCTTTTATTGCTATTATTAAATATCCTAGCTTTCAAGAATAACAAAGATAAACGAAAGGAAATGTTCAAGCAAACGGAAGATTAAATGTCTTATTTACATGTTTTGAGATGAATAATGATGACCTTGTCCCTAGTTGAGCTTGCTCGAGTTTCTTATCTCCCTCCCTAGATGGAGGGGTATACCTGTGGGACGATTGTAGGAGCCTACCCCTGGCGTTGAGGTTTCTTGCGCTGGTGTTGGTGCATCTTCGTGTTTTTCTTTTGGTTTACGCCTAGTTGTTGCTATCTCAGGGTCACAGTTGGACTCATCTTTGCTCAATTGCTCTTGCGATGTGCCCCAAGTGGGTTGGTCCTGTGCCTGTGAAGGTCTCCTTTTCCTTGGTGCACTGTCACTAGTATCTCTATTGATCTCTTTCCAGTTGATGTATTCATGGACATCCTTGGTGAACTTGTTTCCTTCTGGAGGATCTGGCTGCTTGGGTGGAGGTTCTTCTTTGGCATGGTTGGCTTGAGGATGTTGGTACAGCAGGTCGATTGCAGCCTCCAAGTCGTACCAGTTTGGGTCATTGTATTTGTCATAGACAAGTCATATGTCATACCAACCTTGATCCATGTACTCATCAAAGATCGACTACACAGTATTTTCCCCCATCATATCCTGGAACATCTATCAGTTTGGTCCTTCCTCATACCATGGATCCTAGTCATACCATTCTTCAGGTGGTTCCTCATTGTATGATATTGGTGGGGGTCTTTCTTCACCCCAATCTAGTGAAGCTAGTTCCCACGCTATCCCAGAGTCTATCCAATGGTTTGCCCAAATAGTGATCACCTCCACTTGATGTTTGAACTTGAGTAGTTGGTGTACGGGAGATGCTACAGCACAGACTATTGCAAGTCAAGACCTTCCCAAGATTAATGACTGGGCTAGGTCTTCTTCAATTATTATAGTTGTGGTGGTGCTAGTGAGGGGACCCACAGAGACATCGAGCTGAATTGTCCCGAGTGCTTCCCCTTGACTGTTGTCATAGGCTATAAAAGGGAAGTGATGCCTAGTAATTTCAGCTTCTTCAATGCCTAGGGACTTCAAGGTGCATAGAGAGTAGAAGCTTTTGTTGGTGCTAGTGTCGACAAGTACCCCGTCGAGGAAACAGCCGTTGATGTTCGTATTGATGATTAATAGGCACGACTTTTCCTCAAGCAAAGGAAACTCTCCATCTTGGAAGATGATGTTCTCCTTTTCGAACTTTGTGATGATTTCCCTTGTTAGTTCGAAGTGGTCATGGCCGCCAACTTCTTCATCAACTTGTTGGCTGTCCTAGGGTTTATTGTCGTCTTCTGTTTCCCTTCCTAGGGTGCCTTCCCAGGCCTCATCTACGTCCTCCTCTATCCATATCCCCTGTTCGGGCATCACTGGCAGATCTTGCTCCTCTTCGTCAATACTTGGTGGCTCCAAGTCGAGGTCTGCTTGTATGTGCTGGATGAGTGTTGGTTCTGGTGGAGTAGCTGCCTGAGTGTTTTTGGCCTCCACGTGGGCTACTTGATGGATCAGCATCTCTGCCCTTAATCTCTCCTTTAGCTCAATTCACGTGATTTCCCCTTGGTCATTCAACTCATATATCTTGTCTTTGACCGTATAACATTCCTCAAAAGTATGTCCATTCTTTTGATGGTATAGACAATACTTGGATAGATCGACATTTGGAGCATTTAGGGTTGGTGCTATAGGTCATAGATCTCCACTCTCCACTAACATTCTAAAAATGTCTTGGAGTGGCTCTAAGAGTAGTGGATAGTCTCGCCTTTTGGGCCCATAGTGTCGAGGTGGAGGGACCGCGTTGTAGCTCCTTTGCCTCTGTTGTTGCCCCTATTAGGCGTACACTTGGTAGTCCGAATGTTATCGCTGCTGACACTACTTTTGGGGTTATTACTGTTGGAACAATGGCTAATACTGTATGTGCTACCCCTAACACTGGACTAGTGGTCCCTGTATGGTTGATATTGATGTTGTGCGTTGACTAGAGCTATGTTGCCTGTGGTGCCTTCGTATGTGTAGCCTGAGGCCTTCTTCCTATCCTTTTCTTCAAACTGTAGAAAATGTAAGTCCTTTTTGTTGCGAAGGACTTTTGAGGCTCTGTCATACAACTAGAAGTAGGTGCTAAGTCACCCATCCGTAGTCCTACCTTGAGCACTAGTTGTGTTACAGGCGATGACTTACACTACTTGATCCTCAAGGATACAACATTCTGAAAAGGATACCATATCCCTCCATCTGCTGGCCTAGGTGGTGAAGTCTTCGTCCGACCTCATCTTCTCAACTAAGAGGCCCATAATTGTAGGCTTGTGCTGGTTCCAGTGAACATATTGTTGTAGGAATTTTTCCAACACAAGTTTGAAGTCACTGAGGTCATAGGCAAGGAGTATGTTGAACCACCTTAGTGCTTCTCCTTTCAAGCTTTTGAAGAAGAGATAAACCACGAGTCGATTAACGTGTTGATAGAAGGGTAGGGCATCCATTGTGAATGTGGCTAGGTGACTTCTTGGATCGCCTGTCCCATCATACTTTGGCATCTTGGGCAGCTTGAATCCTGATGGCAGAATAAATGGTGGGAATCTTGAGGTATCAAAGTTGACCAATGTCTTCATGGTGACCCCTGCCTCAACCAGTTCATCTGAAATTATTTTCTTGATATTTGCCCTTGAAGTGACTGACTGCCCCTAGCATTGGACCTGTTGTTGTAGAGGGGTACCATACTAAGGAGGGAGGAGGGTTGAGCCAGAGTTGGTGTTGGCTGAGTTGCCCCTAGATAAGGATGTGAGTGGTAGCTTAATGGAGATTGGGTAGTTTGATGGACAACAAGAGGGTAGCTCGTTACAGTATGTTGAGGGGGAGATTGTGTTATAGGGCCATACATAGGGAAATTGGTTGTTGTGCTTGGTGGCATTGTATATGTATTTCCCATAAAAGGTGTAGTTGTTGGGCTCTTCTGATATTTTAAGGAAGAGGATCCATGGGCGTTGGAGACTCGTGGGCCACAATGGTTAGGATAGCCCATGGATTGTTGGGTTTGGTTGGAGGTTCCTATGGGGAATATATGCGAATTGACAGATGGCAGAACACTCCACGACTATGAATAGCTCATCACTTCCCCTCCTCTCTCAGTGGACTGGGCTCTATATGCTCCCTTCCTATGGGTTGGCCAATGGAGATGCTGGCTTGACCCACAGAGATTAGAGTACTCCGCATGCTGAAGTACTTGGAGTAGTGCGCCGTTGATGTCATGGCCTTCACTAGTTGATCTTCTTCTCAAAGGGGTTACAGTTTTAAAGGGGAGTTTCAACTCTATACTACATTACTTTTAACCTATTATAAGAAAAGAAAAAAAATCCAACTCTTATGCAAATGAAATAAGAAAGAAAATTTTGCAACTCGTGAATAGAATAACTAAAGACCCAAGACTACTATTATAAAGGTTCTTGTAACATGTGAATGCAACTAAAAGCAAACCACCCTGCAAACAAGGCAACCAAAGCATTATCTACCTGACGTCGCCATATAAAGTGGCATCAAGACACATCGCCCATAATAGAGGTGATGGATAGTGGTGCTACTCAGACAGGCAACACAGTTGTTTGTCTGTTCCAACAACTAAGATCTGTCTTGGATAGAAGACATGTCAAACAAGTCTAATTAATCAAAGAAGTTTCAAGTAGAATGCGAGTTTTACTTGTTAAAGTGGTTAATTAATGACTAAATTAAACCTGTGTTCTCTCAAATTGTTTAAGTACCAAGAGCAAAGGGCTTATGCCTTTTTCTTTGATGTTCTAGGGTTACACTCAATGGACTGCTTAACTTGTAGGGTACCACTCTTGGGCCTCTAATAGGCCTTATAAAGAGGGCCTAAGTTGTAGGTTTGTCTCTCTATAGGGGGGCCCACAACCCAAGATTCTATCCTTAGGGTCATTTCCTAACAAACCATAAAAACTATAAATAAACAAGAAACAATAAAGTATGAAGCCTCTACTATGGTTTTTTATTGACTTAGGGAGAAGAGAGGAGTCAAAAACATGGGAGAGCGACTTGCACTAGCCCAATTCACCTAATTTGATTTTTCTTAACTAGAAAGAAATTTTTCTTAAGGAACTTCTAACTTTTTATTGTAAAAAAATTAGTTTCCACCCTATTGGTAAACGGAATACAAACCAAAAAACCGTTAAGAAAACTAAAAAGACAATCGACAAGATATTATTTTATTTTGCTACTGCAGGCCTAAATAAAACCAACATAGATAAGAAAAAACAAAAGCCCTGTAGAAAAATAGTCTACAAATTCAGTCGCTTATTAAAACGACGTCCTTATACATCGCCCTCTAAAGAGGCGGTGAGATACAGGAAAAAATTTTTCATATAAAAACCAAATAATGATCTGGATACTGTGAAAGTCCTAAATGCATGACTTCCAGACCAAAAACTGCACCTAAATCTAAGAAAATAAATGGAGAATAAATAAAAGAAACGGGAAGAATGACCTACAAAGCACGGGGGTTGGCTAAAAACGAGTCCCACAGTGATCGCCAACTTTTGTGGACATGGATTTTGACGGGTTTTATGTAGAATTGTTTAGGTTTCCACTCATTTCGTCAATTCTTATGATCACTACTTGTCCTTTGCTGAAGCCGGCTGACAAGACGCCTACGGACGATGGGTTGTGGTTGTGATTTGGGTTCTTGGTTCACTAGATCGGCGGTAGGGTGTCGTTCAACGGCTTCCTCATGCTCATGTAATATTCCTTGCCTTCAAAATAAACAAAAAAAACCAAGAAAATCTAGATTAGACTAGGTGTAGTAAGAACAACAAAAATAAACAACATAAAACATAAATATGCAATTAAAAACTAACCGGGGAGTGGTTGTCCTTGCATGCATATGCCATGGGCAGTTACAAATGCAATGTTTTATATGAAATCAAATGAGATAAATTGGATGAAAATACTCCCTTCACCCTTGGTGCTTGTGACGTGGGGTTGGAGGAAGTGGAGGCCAATTTTACAGAGCTTTGGAGGCACAATATAGCTTTGAAAGAACTAGATCTCTAGGATCTGGGCTTCTAGAAGAAGATAAACATGGAGGATGGGGCCATGGGTCTCTCTCTCACTCTCTCAGATTTCTCTCCTCTCTAGAGCATGAAGATGGCTCTTGAAGATTTTCAGGTGCCTCTTCTTCATGTTTAGCCCTAGGGGGCATTTATAGAATATTGGGCATCCCCTCTTGTGGGAAAAAGAGGAGAGAAAATATCTAGATAGTAAATTAAGAATAATTAGATCTGCATATAAAATCCAAAAATAATTTGTCACGTGCTACTTTGTCTCCATAATTTAGCAATGTAAATTTAAAATTAATACCTCCAATAATTATGAAGAGATCTCAATTAAATCTTTGATTTAGAGTTTTTTTTAACACATGTGGAAAATATATCTCAAATAATTACAAAGAGATCTCAATTATATCTTAGATTTTTAAGACTTAGGGAAAATATATCTCTATTAATCACAAAGAGATCTCAATTATATCTTTGATTTAGATATTATAGCACATATGGAAAATATATCTCCATTAATGTCAAAGATATTACAATTATATCTTTGATTTAGATTTTGTAACACATATGGAAAAATATATCTCTATTAATTTCAAAGAAAACTCAATAATATCTTTGATTTAAATTTTGTAGCACACTGGGAAAAATATATCTCTATTAATTTCATAGAAATCTCAATTATATCTTTGATTTAGATTTTATAGCACATATGTGTGACTGTGCCCGGCCCGGGGATCTAGTGCGGGCTCGCACCAGAAGGAGGAGGCCACAACCATGCCAAGATCGCGAGGGCACGAGATGGGATGAAAACAGAAAGAAAAGGAGTTGCACCTAGTCTTTTAAGGGAAAGACGAGGAAAACCACAAACAAATCACAAAAAGTGAATGAATGAGATGCAAACATGAATGTCAGATCTCTACTAACCAGAGGATGGGTAAGGATTCTTATTACGCACGGGAAGGTGTTAGGCACCCTCGTACACCCGAGAAACTCGGTCTTTCTAGTTTGATTCGCTTGCTAGAGGCTGAATGAATGTTTACTATGCCTAGATTGTGTTCTAATCATGCTGATATGAATGCCAAGACAAGACTGGATGAAAGTGTAAGAGGGTACACGAAAACTGCGAAGAAATCCACATAAAATGATGAAATCAAAAAGTGTGGCACAACAAAGAAAATCACATCAAATGACGAAGTTTCTGACGAGAAGGGCTCGAAAAATAAAACAGGTCTCAAGAATGTTAAAAATACAACTGACTCAAGTCATTAGAATCAAAGAAAGCATCGCAGAAATCAAGGTGGGAAAATTGCAAAGAAGTCCACATAAAGTAGGAAAACTGTGACATGTGAAGCAATTCACATAAAATGACAATGTTTTTGTAAAGAATCACTCAGAAAACTATACTGATGTCAAGGGGATCAAAAATACAACAGACCCAAATTATTAAGTGTGTAGAAAACACCAATGAAATCCAAATAGAAAAATTGCAAAGAAATCCACATAAAATAGGCAAATGGTGAGATGAGAAGAAAATCACATATAATGATGATGTTTTTGTAAAGAATAGTCCATAAAACCATACTGAGGTCAAAAAGATGGAAGGTGGGTTCAACCCGAGTCATCGAAATCATGGAAAAGGTCGTGAAAATCAAAAAGGGAAAATAATCTGTGGTGGGGCCAATGTCGGCCATCTGGTCTGTTAATATATGCCCTCGATTGATGAAATACAAATAAAATCCAAAAATATGGAATAAAGATAGTCAAATTGAATATCAGATGAAGGAATCCGAAGACAAATGGAAGAAAAATCCACGGAAGAATGCATGAAATGCAGACTTATTCAAAAAGGATAGAGTAAGGTGCAAATACAGCAAAAAACTATATAGAATGCATGGAAATTGACCTAAATGGGTAAAGGATACTAAAAAATGATTTGTACAGAGATTATGCATGATTTGGTGCAACAACTAATATGCATGAGCATGAATTGATGACACAGGGGTAATTTGGTCATTTCAGTGGTCAAATGTGATAAATGCATGCATTGGATAATGCATGGTCTAAGATATGCCAAATTGTATGTAAAAAATGTCTGGAAAAAGAAAACATGCAAAGGAAAAAGGTCTTGAGACAATAAAACGATGTAAAAACAATAAAAGACAAGTATAGAGACCAAAACACAAAATTCACAAAAAAGGATGAAAACCTAGTTTAAAATACATTTAGAAACTTCTATCCTAGTGTACAGATGATGGATCAAAGGAAAATGTGGCATCAGGATGTGAGAATTATACATAGATAATTCCTTGAAACCTTAGGGTATAATGTGCAAAATTCACAGAAAGGGAAAGTTCATGGTTAAAAATGTGTTTAAAAAGTCTTATCTTAATGCTAGGATGTAGAATTTAAAGAAAATGTGGCTATGTGATGTGACATGTGTGAAAATTGTACTTTTGGTAATTTCTTGAAAACCTAGAGTATACTATGCAAAATTCCCATATAAGATGCAAATCTGACAAAACTATGAAATCAGATATTCATTTATATTGCAAACAGGGTTTCTTAATGAAATCTTTACTTAGGTGATGATTTTACATGTACATGTGATCAATAAATGGGGAACATATTAAAATGTGATTTAAAATGCAATAAAACTATCATTAATGATTTAAGAAAGTTTTAGGGACCTAGATGTAAATTTTCCTATCTAAAAAACATTATAGGTTGAATTCAAGGACTGATTTCCAAAATTTTCGAACCAAAATGTGATAAGACTTATGATTTTTACATGATTAGTGTAATTATGGATAACTTTAAGGTCTAAATTGTAAATTGTACAACGGAAACTCTTTTCAAAGAACTCTGAGGGAAAATGCAAATGTTCAGGACTTAAATGCAAAGAAAACATGATCTCAGGGTTTTCAGTGTGATAAAACATGCATGAATAGGACTGAAAATGCAATTAAAAGTTAAATAGGGCAAAATGTGCAATATTCACAATACAATTTTAAAATAAGAAAATTCAGGTGTCACAAAATAAATTTTCAGGACTCATTTGAAAAGAAAACATTAATATATGGGTCTAACTATGAAGAAACAAACATATATGGGATTAAAATGAAATTAAATCTTAAACAGGACAACTCATGCAATATTTACAAAAATAATAAAGAAATGAAACTTACTAAAATCTTCATGGGCTTAAACACAAAAATACAAGACCTAAGTGTAAAAAAAAGGACCCAAAAGTAATAAAAAAGGACCTGGATGCAAGAAAGGACCTATATGTAAGAATAAAGGACCTGGATGCAAGAGAAAAGGACCTGAAAGAAATTCCAGGGACCTATATGTAAAGATAATTAGGACCTATGTGTAATTATAAGAAGAAATAAAAAATTAATTTCGTAATCTAGTTGTTTCGAAGATCGCAGGCGATCCGACTCTGGCATGAACTCTGACGAGCCTCCAGCGACGCCACAGTGGCGGGAAGGTGGTGGCGGTGGTCGGGGGAGCTTGAGGGCTTCACGGCAAGCACCTTTGGGGATGTGGGCTGGACTGGGGAGGCCTGAGAGGCCTTCCCCACCTCTAGCTCTAGTGAGGCGATGTCGTCGCTAGAGAAGACGATGGCAGAGCTGCTAGCGACATGGTTGCCACTAGGATGGCACGGTGGCTTGTGGAGAAGCTTCTTGACGGCGCAATGGACACTCTAGAGGGGCCAAAAGAGAACAGGAGTGTCGGGGTGACTCCACCCATCTCCATAGTCGAAGGTAGACTTGGCAGAGGCGGGGACGTCGCTCTAGGCTCTGGAATGGTGGCAGGGCTAGGTGGAGAGATTCCTAGTGGCGAGGCTGAGCTTCCTGATGCAGTGTCTTGGAACGAGCGTGATCAGAGTGTCCCAACGGATTTCTCGGCAGAGGGGAGCGACAGTGGAGTAACTACGTTGCCCTCGGGCAGAGGGGAGCCAAGGGAACCCCCTCCTGAGTGATAGAGACTCAGGGAGGAGGAGAAGAAAGAAGGGAGAGAGGCTCCAAGAGCCTTCCCCCAAACCTGGAGGCGGAGGGCCTCGCCGATGGTGGTGAACCCACCACCGGAAAAGAAAAGACGGTAGACACTGGCTAAAAACTACTGCAAAACACAATTCAGAGGAGTAAAAGGGCTTCATGGGGCTATAGTAGAGTATTTACAAGCTTAAAAGGAAGGATTTACCAAAAGGACGTCGTTGTCTCCCAAAAAAACTCGACGATGGTGGTCTCCGGTAGGTGCTTTGGTGGCGTAAGCCCAATGGTTCTGGTGGCTCAGGGTTGCAAAGGGGTTGTGTGAAAAGTTTGGAGGTGCTCTGGGTTGTGGGGAAATTGTCGTGGTTCGATTTGGATGTACTCTAGGGTTTCAAGGGTTCTCCTCCGTCGTCCTCTTCGATATGCTCCCCTCCGTTTGGTCCCTCCTCTTGGTGGTTTCTCGGGGTTTTTAAGTTGTGGAAGGAGCGGTCAAGGGATCGTGGCATCGTGGCTGTGGTTGGATTTTCGTGGGAAGGAAGGAATTGAGGAGATGGTGTAGGGAGGAAAAAGGACTATGTCTTTATTTTCTTCTTTTCCTATGTTTTTAATCAAATGTCGTTCGAGCTGGGCTTGGCTGCATAATGGGCCGTGGGCTTTTGTTTTTTGGGTTTTCCTTGGTTTTAGGTTTTTAGGGTTTTGTTTTTTCTTTGTTTTCGGTTTTTAGTTATTTGGTTTTGGTGATTTTAATTAAGGTTTTTTTGTGTTGTAATTTTGAATTAGATTAAGTGATTTTTGGATTTTTTTTTTGTTGTTTTAAGTTTTAGTGTTTTGGTTTTGTTTCAAGTTTTGATTTTAATTATGTTTTGATTTTGTAATTTTGAAGTTTAATTACTTTTTAGTTAGGATTTTTAGGGGTTTGCGTTTAATTATATGATTTTAAGTTAGGGCCTTCTAGGATTCATTAAATGATTTTAATTAGGGTTTTTAGAATTTTAAATATTTTAGGGTTTTTGTGATTTAATTTGTTTGTTTAAATTAAGATTTTCAGGATTTTAATTATTTTGGGGGTTTTTAGGATTTTTGGACCTTAATTAAAGTTTTTAGTTTACATTTGGGTTTTTGGGTTTTATTTAAGGTTTTTTTAGTTTAATTAGGGTTTTTGGCTTTTAATTAAGGGTTTTTAGTTTAATTAGGGTTTTTTGGATTTTAATTAAAACTTTGGGTTTAAATTGGGGTCTTTTAGTTCTTTTTTCCTTTGAATTTAAATGGATTAAAGTGGTTTAAATTGATTTTATTTGATTTTGACTTTAATTACGGTTTTCACTTCATTAATTAGGATTTTAAATGTGTTTAGGTTGATTTAAGTGGATTTTATTCAATTTTGACCTTAATTAGGGGTTTCACTTGATAAATTAGGATTTTAAGTGGATTTTGATTGATTTTGGTTTTAATTAGGGTTTTACTTAATTAGTTTGAGTTTTAAAATTTTTTTGGTTAATTTAAGTGGATTTTATTCAATTTTGACCTTAATTAGGATTTTAAGTGGATTTAGGTTGATTTTGTTTTTAGTTAGGGTTTTACTTAATTAATTAGGATTTTTAGTGGGTTTAAGTCAATTTTTTTAATTTTGGTTTTAATTAGGGTTTTTGCTTGAATTAAGTTAGGGTGGGCTTGTGTGGGCCTAGTGGGCTTGTGTGGACTTGAGTGGGCTTATGTGGGCCTAGTGGGCTTGTGTGGGCTTGAGTGGGCTTGAGGGTTTAGGGTTTTGGTGGAGTTAGGGTTTAGGGGTGGTAGTTTCAACTAGAGCATCTTCTAGAGGAGTCTGCTGCCAAGTGACTGCAAAATCGGGGTGTCTACAGATGCCCCTTCCTAAGCGAGGTCGAGGGACGGATGGAACCAAGACCGATGCTCATGGATGACAAACCACCCTGTTTGAGTCCGCCACTTATTCGGCGGATGCACCGAAAGTCATGATTCGGGGCCATGCATGATACAGATGCAAAGAGTTGACCCTGATGTCAAGTGAAGCATGAGAGTGATGCTAATGCAAAGGATGATGCTGGTGACGAGCAGGTAACCTGCCAGCTCACGAAGTGGAGCGCGAGGCATTTCCAGACGTGTACCAAGGGATGCCAAGACTTCTGGGCTCGTCGCATGATAGGGGAACCTGGGAAATGACAAACCTTTCGGCCTCAAAGGATGCACGGCAAGACAACAAACTTGCCGACTTAAATTAGACTGATGACGGCTGTCAACCGGATAGTTTGGGAGTATCAGCCCACTCTTGACAAGATAACGGTTGTCAACTAGATAGTTCGGGGTATCAACCTACTCCTAACAAGATGACGGTCGTCAACCGAATAGTTAGGGATATCAGCCCTCTCCTGACAAGATGACAATCGTCAGTCGGATAGTTTAGGGTATCGGTCCTCTCCTGACAAGATGACGGTCCTCAGCCGGCTAGTTTGGGGTATCAACCCTAGGTAAGGGGCACAAGGTAAGACTATAAGGTATGCATATTGAGGGATAAAGTATGATAAGCTAATGGATCTACCAAACAGATTGTTTGGGCTATCAACCCAAGGAAAAGAGGAAGATAGTTCGCTCTGATTTCATCTGTTTGAAAAGGAACTCAAAAATAAAGGGGTGGCACTGAGATTCGTCCGTCTGGATCGAACCTGGGATGGGACCATCTAGACTCCGTCTGGTAGTCTAAAAGAAGATGGAAAAGTGGTGCCATGAATCCACCGGTCAGAGTCGTTATTCAAAGGCAAAGGGTGGCATCAAGATTCGTCCATCCAGATCGAACCTGGGATGGGACCATCTAGATGCCGTTTGGTAGTCTAGAAGAAGATGGAAAAGTGGGGTTGAATCTGCTTGTCAGGGTCGGACTTCAAAGGCAAGGGGGTGGCACCGAGATTCGTCTGTCCAGATCGAACCTAGGATGGGACCATCTAGACTCTGTCCGGCAGTCTAGAAGAAGATGGAAAAGGGGTGCCTTCAATCCGCTTGTCAGGGTCGGAATCCAAAGGAAAAGGGGGTGGCACCGAGATTCGTTCGTCCAGATGGAATCTAGGATGGGACCATCTAGACTCCGTCTAGTAGTCTAAAAGAAGATGGAAAAGTGGCCTTGAATCCGTCCGCTAGGGTTGGAATTCAAAGGCAAGGGGGTGGTACTGAGATTCGTCCGTCTGGACAGAATCTGGGATGTGACCATCTACACTTCGTCCGGTAGTTTAGATGAAAATGAAAAAGTGGCCTTCAATCTGCCTGTCAGGGTCGGAATTCAAAGGCAAAGTGGTGGCATCAAGATTTGTCTGTTTGGATCGAACCTGGGATGGGACCACCAAGACTCCGTTCGGTAGTCTAGACGAAGATGGAAAAGGACAGCCTTGAATCTACTAGTCAAGGTCGGAATTCAAAGGTAAAGGATGGCACCGAGATTCGACCGTCCAGATCGAACCATGGATGGGACCATCTAGTCTACACCCGATAGTCTAGAAGATGATGGAAAAGTGGCCTTGAATATGGCAATCAAGGTTGGAATTCAATGGCAAGGGGGTGGCATTGAGATTCGTCCGTAAGGATTGATCTTGGGATGGGACCATCAAGACTTTGTCTGGTAGTCTAGAAGAAGATGGAAAAGTGGTGCCTTGAATCCGCCGGTCAGAGTCGGAATTCAAAGGCAAAGGGTGGCACCATGATTCGTTCATCCGGATCGAACCTGGGATGGGACCATCTAGACTCTGTTTGGTACTCAAGAAGAAGATGGAAAAGTGGCTTTGAATTTGCCTGTCAGGGTCGGACTTCAAATGCAAGTGGGTGGCACCGAGATTCGTTCCTTCGGATTGAACCTGGGATGGAACCATCTAGACTCCGTTAGGCAATCTAGAAGAATATGGAAAAGGGGTGCCTTGAATCCGCCTGTCAGGGTCGAAATCCAAAGGAAAAGGGGGTGGCACCAAGATTCATCCGTCCAGATCGAATTTTGGATGGGACCATCTAGACTCCGTCTAGTAGTCTAAAAGAAGATGGAAAAGTGGCCTTGAATCCACCTGCCAGGGTTGGACTTCATTGGCAAGGGAGTGGTACCGAGATTCGTCCGTTCAAACAGAATTTAGGATGGGACCATCTAGACTCCGTCTGGTAGTCTAGAAGAAGATGGAAAAGTGGCCATGAATCCGCCTGTCAGGGTCTTAATTCAAAGGCAAGGGTATGGCACTGAGATTCGTCCTTCCGGATTGAACCTAGGATAAGACCACCTAGACTTCGTCTGTTAGCCTAGAAGAAGATGGAAAAGGACAACCTTGAATCCACCAGTCAGGGTCAGAATTCAAAGGTAAATAGTGGCACCAAGATTCATCCGTCCGAATCGAATAATGGATGGGACCATCTACACTACATCCAATAGTCTAGAAGAAGATGGAAAAGTGGCCTTGAATTCGCCTATCATGGTTGGAATTCAATGGCAAGGTGGTGGCACCGAGATTTGTCTGTCCGGATCGATCCTGGGATGGGACCATCTAGAATCCGTCCCATAGCCTAGAAGAAGATGGAAAGGTTGCCTGGAACTTGCCAGTCAGGGTCGGACTAAAAAGGCATGGGGGTGGCATAGAGAATCGTCCGTCCAAATCAAACCTGGGATGAGACTGTAACCATGTCGGCAAGGAGGATAGCAAAATAATGCAAAACGGTGGGCAAAATCACGTCGAAAAACAAAAAAAAATGTAGAAATGCAGGAGTCGCCACCTAGTCTATTATGGAAGACAAGGAAAACCATAAACATGAGAAAATCATGCAAAACAATAAGGACAGGTCTGCGAAAAAACAGAAAGATGTGGGTAAGGATCCCTGTTACGTACGAGGAAGGTGTTAGGCACCCTCATACGCCCGATAAAATCAGTCTTCTATGATTTCTCCAATGAAATGTCGACTTTTCAGCCTCTTGCTATACGCCCGGGGGTGATATGCCATGCCATGTTAGGTGCCTTATGCTAATAGGTGCATGATGTGCGGAGTGTGTCCTATGCTCAGAAATATCACTCTTTATCCCGGGCCAAGTGTATAATGCAAAGATATTGCATAAGCATAATCAAAATTGTATCATTCTGAGTGATTTATCATCGTCGCTCTATATGCAAATGCAAATGCATAAAACAGTAAAATACAGAGCGTGCCTTCCTAGTAAATCCAGAAGAAAACAAATCGAGAGAGCATGATAAGGATCATAAGAAAGCATGTTGTATGCTGAAAACAGGGTAGTGTGCTGGTTTGGTGCGCCAGATTGGTGAGTCAATCTGGTGCGCCACCTATGTGCGCCTAGGTGGGCCAGAAAGGTGCAGGGTTAAATAGGGCAAATATGCAATGCCAAATCTTAAGAAAGATGCATTCAGAAAAGCATGAAATCTCTGTAAATGCATTCGGGAAAACTGTAAAGACTCGAGGGAAACAAATCAAATGCATTGGCTTTTAAAACATGATTCAAATGCAAGTGTTGGTGAACCCTGTGTTCAAGGGGTTATAGCCTCACACAGGGTCACGCTAATGCAACTAAGATGAAGGAAACCAGATCATCTAAGCCTCTGGATTATGGGCTGAAGCACAATCTTTCCGTATAGGACAAAGCGTGCAGAATGCAGCCTACCAGAGTGGCATGGATAGATCAAGAAAACAAAGCAAAACCCATAAATACATAGGAAAAGCGATCGGGCAGAATCATGGAATACCAGAGAGTCAGTAAAATAGAAATCACAGTGGAAGCCATTTGGAAAGCCAATGTAAATATGCATGCAAAATGCCCTCTAACCAGTCTGTACAGCAGATGCTTTCGCCAGACTGGTGCTCTGGTTAGGTGCGCCAGTCTGGTGCGCTTGGAAGGTGCACCAGATTGGTGTGCCCCAGGTTTTGGTTCAGACTGCTGCTGATCTAGAACCCAACCCAGAATTGCCAGTGGACAAAGTGATTTATGCAAATACGATGCAGATGTTATGATTAAATACTGAAAACATTATGTGAGTGCATAAGATCAAGAAACACCATGTAAATCATGCATTAAAACTGAACCAAGTTGATGGGTTTATGCATGGATGAAAACATGCAACATGCCAAAAAGAACATGGATATGTGCTGGATCATGACATATGAAAGCATGCTTCTATGAGAGAGCATATAGATGCATGGCAACATATTATGCAAAGAAAACATGATAAAGGATGACAACATGCAAGCTTATGCTAGATATAAAAACAAAGATAACATGGAGATTATTTAGCATGAGGCTAGTAAACATGTTTAACACAAGATTTCATGAATCATAGAGTAAAACATCATATATTTTAAGCATGTTATATCTCATTTCTAAAATGGCATTCAAAGGAAATGGAGGTG
>JAMKQA010007652.1:0-15421 GCA_024699735.1 Posidonia australis | reverse complement strand
AGGGGGGGAGAGGGACATAGGTCCCAACTATGCCTGAACTTAATCGGGTATACAGTTTTCCCGTAGGTATAAAACCTAACATCAGGGATCTCCTTACCAGGGAGAATCTTTATCCTTACCCTGGAAAAACCCAAGAATTTAACTCTGTCGAATGAAAGATCGACTTCCAACAGATCAGAAAAGTCTGAGAGCAATCTATGGAAAACTTCTATGCACCATAAGTGATGAGGGATCCCTTCCAACCGGATCCAAGTCCCCTCCTCCTTCAGGGAGAGAACCACATTGGAGCTAGGCGTCCAATGGACAAAAGAAGCGGAGAGAGACTGGAGGGAGGATCCAAAACGACTTAGGATTTCGTTTTTAACCTTAACAGAGGGAAACTTTAATAAAAACTTCCCAGAAGAAAAGTCACTTATCTCTACTTTGACATGTAGAGGCCAGTTATTTAGGATGTGCTGCGAAAGAGTGTCACTAGTGAGGAGAGAAGAGTGATCAGTAACAATAGCACAGCAAGAATAGTGTATCGTGAGGTCACAGGTAGCGTCAGACGAGGGGATTACAATGGGGTTTTGTGGGGAAAAACCAGCCATGGTAGGGGATTGAAGTCTGTGCTCCTGAAAGAAATCACAAATCGCCACAGAATGAGTGGATGCTTTACATCTATAACAAGAACCAAAGAATCTACAATTATTCTTAACATGACCACGCAAACCACACTTAAAACAACAGCCGTTTTCACGGCAGAAGCGTACCAGAGGAGAGGAAGCTTTTCTCTTCTTCTCCACCAACGTCCACTCTAGATAAACAGGCTCAGAGGCAACAGAACTTCCAAATGAGTTCTCAAAAGAGGAAGAAGAATGTAAAGCGGCAAAGCGCGAGCCTCCGCAAAATTTTCCAACCTCAACAGATATGTGGTCAGAGGATATCTCTGTTGCAGAGATTTCTGACAAAAGAAGCGACGAAGAAATATTTTTTTCTAGGGAAGAGGAGAATGTTCGCCAGAACCAGAGGGGATCTAAACTAACAGAAGCTGGGGGATCTGATCGGATAACGCCAGGGGATCGAGAAATATCCCCCGAATCAGATCGAGGTGTTAAAAGCAAACCATCAGAAGTAGAAAAAATAGGTATACCAGTAACAGAAGAAGAAATATACTCGTAAATCACCGAACCATAAGCAGCAATAAAAACCGAACACAAAGAGCAAGAAACCACCGTATTCAACCAGATCGGCGATAAATACTTGCTAAAACATAAACAATCCACAATAATATTCACAGCATGCTTAGAGTAAAATCTCAGATAAGTAATGGAGCCATATTTAACCGTCAAGAGGCCAGATCCGGACGATCGGAGATTGTCCGAGGTGGATCTGACCCAAGGGGAGCAGGGAAGAGGAGAGGGAGATTTTCTTCGATTACTGGTTTCAGATCCCAGATCTGAGGAGGAAGAGGGAACTTTCATCTTCCGACGCCCCTGAACAAGAGTCGTCGGAGTAGAAGGGGGTCTAGTTTTTACCAGACGACGGCGCACCTTGGCAGGCGACAAGATCGAAGAGGGTTCCTCTTCCACCAGACTTGCTTTGAACGCCGCCCAGTCGAACTCAATAGCTTTCCTGAGCAGCTCGCGCGAGCGGAGATTGTGAGGGAGGGGTTTGGATGAATGGTGGCCATAGGGTTTGCGACGACCAGTCGCCATATTACACAGAGCTTTTTCGCGAGAGCAAATCACCATCAGTAATACTAGCTTATTGTTTACAAAAACATGTTGTTACCATTCATGTCGGTAACTTCCACATTTTAAAGGTTTTGTATTACTTTCCAAAACAACAATGCATGGTAATGTCATTTTTTATCACCACCACATGATGAAATAGATCTTTTATGTAAACGGATGTGACATTTTTTATCATACCGCAACTGAATGGTTTCTTATATTCTATATTCAAGGGAAAAGGGACCTACTTATTTTGACATTTGGAATAAGAAAATTTCCTGTAAACACTTAAATGTCACCATGAAATGAGAAAATAAAAAGGATTAGATAGAATCTGGTTGTGAATTGTGATCCTCTTCACATACTGCACACATCCTTGATAACCATGTCAAAGGCTCTTATTATCCATCTAAATGAATGTTCGAGGAATTCAAATATTATCATCTTATTGCAACTTAATGTGTGATCATATAATCCTTTAATATGATCACATAATACTCGTACAATTATTGTCAAAAGAGTACAACTATGAGAAATTAAATTAATACATGTTTTTTGTATCAACAATTCTAACATTAAATTCACCAAATAATTAATTTCTCACCATAAATAAATATTGCACTAGATATATATTTATGCACATTTTTTATTTTTAATAAATTGAATGCAAACGCAACAATAATCTAGGTACAATGTAAATCTCTTGGTTATAAACCCTTTATTCTAGAACTTAATGTCATACTATGCACAATAAAGTGAACCGTATGATTTATAATTTTGCAGAAATTATAAAAAGAAAATTCCAACAGAGAAAAGGCGTTTGTTTTTAAACTGCCTTTTTTCTTGTTTATAGAAAAAAATGCTAATGGGCCATGAAGGTCCATGTTTATACAGAGAACCTTTTAAGGTCCAAATTTACATGAGATTCCATTTGTCACAGTTTTTCGGGTGTCCTGGTGATTGGGTATAAAAGGGCACAGAAATTTAATTGCAGGCCCAACCCTTGATTTCTCGAAGAGACGATTATTGGTGTTTAC
The DNA here is from genome assembly GCA_024699735.1 of Posidonia australis. NCBI lineage: Eukaryota > Viridiplantae > Streptophyta > Magnoliopsida > Alismatales > Posidoniaceae > Posidonia > Posidonia australis. Next base: position 12,669 of record JAMKQA010007652.1, on the reverse strand, counting down.
TTGCAACCAATGCATCTTCCTTCATTATTAAGTTAAGCAAGGTGTAAGGTTGTGAATGGGTTAGGTCAAATCGTTCCGTTAGGGTATGGATTGAAATTTTAAATCCAACTGGACCCGTTGACACATAACTAGACATGTAAATCGGACCGATCAAACCGGCCCAGTTTTCCAAGCAGACCTGGATCGAACCAACCCAGCCTCTTACTGACACGGGCGGGGCCAAGTCGAGCTTGGTTTTAAAATACCCTAATCTAGCACGGTCCACGGCCCACCATCGACCAGGCCGTGGGTTAGCTTGACCCAACGATGGGCCCAAATGGGCCTAATCTGCTAGGTCAAGCAGACCTGGGCTTTTGGCCTGACACGACCTGCAGCCCGACTTCGGCCTGGGTTGGCCTGACCTGGCCTTCTCTTGGGCCAGGCCCGACCAAATGACCCAGGGCCGGGTCGGCCTGATTTATACCTCTACACATGACCTATTAACTCATGCCACTATTGAGTTACGTCATGGGTTGAGTATATCGCCCAATTCGTTAAGCTGTTAGATATTATTCATTATTTCAAACATGTATTTCTATGTCTTTTATTTTTATTATGTCAATGTTAATTTAACAATGTATATGGTTTACTTTATAGGATAGAAAACTTTTGCATCATGGAGAATATTAGAGAATTAAACTATTAATTAAATATGTTGATTGTGTATGACAATAACTTGTAGGACATTTATGTGATTTGTTAGTATGGATTTTTTTTTTTTTGAAATAGGTAGATATCAGTAATTAATATCACTTGGCTATGAAAGCCACCACCAAGTGTAGGAAGTTGAAATTGTATAGCCCATAAAAAGTTGAAGGTCGATTGACCAAATAAAAGTCCAAAAATTATTACAGGCACCGAATATATCCAAAAAATAAAAGTTCAACGATTCGTTACTGATTTCCATTTCCCATCTCAGGCTGGAAAAGATCATAAGGCGAATCCTCCACCGTAGTTGCTAGAAGGGTAGCCGAAGTACTAAATCCAGGAGCGGCAAGACCAATATTAGCCCTTTCTTGATCCCATGCATTCTGAATATTATCCATAGCCTAGGAGAATTCGACACTACACTGACCTGTATAATTAATTACTCCTTAAAGTTTAATTAGTGCAATAGAATCAAATAAAATAGCATCAATAGCTTTGAATTTATTTCTGAAGATTCTATTATGTCTTTCTAGCCAACGAATCCAAGAAACAATAGGAATGAGAAGGTTTTAAACTAATGCATTGTCAAAATGTTTTGCATACTACTTTAAAGAGAAAATATCAATCAAGTTACCTGTAATATGTGAAGAGATATTGGATACAAAGAATAACCATACTAGAGTAGCTAGACGGCATGACAATAATACATGAGAGGTGGTTTCACACTTGCAGGAACATGATGGGCACGATAACTGCCCTAACTAGCCTTTCTTCATAAGATTTTCCTTAGATAAAATCTTAACTTGGATGGCCAACCAAATGAAAAGTTTGATTTTCAGAGGAATCTTGCACTTCCAAATATACTTTTTGAATGGACATCTAAGGGTTCTTTTGGTAGGACTTTTGGACAGCTTTTGAGTATATAACTTCTCTCTAGAAGTTATAATGGTCCAACAGTTCTACCAAATACTAGTAGCTTTTTAAAAGCATGTTGCTTTTGAAACAGTAATTCCTTTACATTTCCAGAAGCTGGGTTATGAGTCTATGACAGCTTTTAACCAGAAACTAGCTTCTACACTTAGATTCAAAAACTGAACTTTTGCCAAATGGACCTTAAGTTTTTTATCATTCAATGAGTCATAACAACTTTTGACAGAGAAGACATTGTTGGTTACAAGAGTCCAAGTAACAACGTCTGCCTCCTCATTGAGCTAAAGACTACTTACCATCTCTGAAAATTTATCCAGTTGACACTACAAAGTATCAAAATCTGGGCTTTGAATTCCTAGGATGATTCAATAAACCCAAAAAATCTTCATTGAATTTAGTCCATATCCTTTTGACCGAGCCTTTCTTCAAATTAGAAATCTAACATAGTTCTAGTAGACTATTTTTTAAGACTCCAACCCCACACCAAATATTTTCCCAGAAAATGATATTAGCTCCACTATTAATAATAAATTTAGAGTATATATTCAAAATCAGTAAACTCTTCATGAGTTCTGACTATAAAGGAGAGCTGAAAGGACCCACATACAACAATGCACCAGAATTATGGAGAGAATAGTAACGAGATTTCACTAATTCAACCCATTTAAGTTTTAAACTACCTACAAGAAGTTGCTACAATAATTTACACTTAAGCGTCAAATCAAAGTTTTTAATGTTAATGAACACCAAAGTTGCCACCCTCCCTATATTTTAGATTGGCATATTTTCTGTCAATTTACTAAGTGGTATCCATGGTTAGAGGATCTATATGAACACCAAAGAAATCTACGTCTAAGAGGATCAATCTCAGAAGCTACCTTGATAGGCAAGTGAAAGATTGAGAGAAAATATGTAGGTATAGTAGATAATGCAAAGTTCAATAGGGTGAGCCTATCACCAAAGGAAAGGAATTTCCCTTTCCAAGTTGGAGTTTAGGTTATCCAGTACTAGGGTCTAGTCATTGTTAGTATGAATTATTAATGTTAAAATTATTAAATTATTAAATGGTTAGCCTTGTAGACTATATTTATTTGATTTTATATGTAGATTGATAATTATGTTTACCATGTTTAATTTGTAATTTATAATACATGTTTACATATACTTCGATTCACTATAAGTATACACATGTTGATTTATTGTATAATAACTCATTTGATCAATTAACCTGACCCAACCCATTAGGGTAAAACAGATTGGGCAACAAGTTGGGTTGGGTTACGGTCTACAAGTAAAAAAAAACAGATCATAACTCAATCCGTAACCTAAGGGTAGAGATATGAGGGGGCAGTGGCATTAGAGTGTTTATTTCTTGTAAAAAGACCACATAAAAACTTCTCAACTCCCTTAGTTCAACAACTCTACCTTTTCCTCTCTTCCCCTATGCCTCCTTCATCTCTTCGATTCTCCCACAACGATTCTGTCTCTCCTTCCTCTTTCCTCCTACAATGATTCCACCTCCTCCTTGGTTCCTCTTCCTCCATCTCTGGCATCCCTCCTTCGGCCTCAACGATTCCATCTCCTCCTCTCTCCCCTGGCGCCTCCTCTCTCCAACTCTCCCCCCATCGAAGCACCAACACCCACCCACATTTCTACAATGATTTCACCTTTTCCTTAGCTTCTCCTTTTCCACCTCTAGCGTCATCCTCTACCACCTCTTCCTTTCCCTCTAGCCTCCTCAACTCCTCCTCCGTCGCCTCTAGCCTCCTTTGCCGTCATCGTTTGCTATGACTTTCCTCTTCAATATGAAGAATCAATCCAACAAAGGTGTGTGTTTTTTCTTTGAATCTTTGTCTATTTTTATAAAGTATTGATTTTTGTGTTTTTGCTTTGCTTGCTATTACCATTTGATTCTTGTATCAATTATAGATTATTGCTAATAAAAATGTATTGAAATTCTTGTTGTGCCACTCATTGTTGTTTTTGTTGTCGAGTTCTTAAATTGTTTGTTAATTTTGTGTCATATCATAACATTTTGTTATATTTTCTTTCCATTTAAACAAACATGGATAGATTTGTGATTAGAACACTAAAAAAGCATAATTAAGATGTATGATAATCTAGTGATTTATATTAAGAAAGATATATTTAATAGTGTTAGTAATGAAACAATCATACAATGCTTTTAAAAAATATATCTTCGTTGAGGATGATTGTAATTTTTCCTTTTTTATTGAAATTCTTTATTTAATGTTTAAAAATAATAATAATAGTTGCTAACTTTTAAAGTTTATATAATTTTTAGATTATAATCATGATATCAAAAAAAATTTGCATCTGTTTTGACAATCTATTTCCTATAATCCTTACAATTTAAAATTCATGACTCTACCACCATCGTAACCTGTTAGGATAAAATACATTGAATTACATATTAATCTCTAACCACACTCAACCCAATTCGTTGATACTTACCGACAAACGTCAAAGACAATTTCAAATTTGTTATTCTGCACGTCTAAGTACAGTGGTCAATAGAATAGGAAGAAAAGTGGAAAGAGACCCAGCAGATTAAGAAGAATGTCTCATGAACAGCGTCCCATCTCATCAACCACAACGAATCAATCCATCATCACCAAAAAAAAACAAGCGAACAGCCTACGCCCTATTAAACACAATGTTCATATCATACATGAGTAAGAAGTTAGTTCTAACAGGTATACTTTACTCTTGGATTACTCGTTTCGTATACAACTATGAGTAACCAACCTATGCACATTACATAATTATACACATATAAACATTATTACAACAAAAACATTCTTCTGCAAGAACCTAATTTACCAATTGAGAACCTCATGAAGAAGGATCAAACAACAACATAGTAGGTTCAAAGATGCGGTTGCTTCAAAATCATCAGAGCATCTTCATAACCCACAGCTTGTGACTGTTTAGATGCACATACAGAAGACAGGGTCCGATCAGTTCCATATCAGACAGATGTTTACACAGCTTAAGGTAAGGTTCTGCATTGCCAGTTTCCTGTATGCGCTTCCTTAATCCCTGCAGCACAGCAGCCCTGTCCAAATGATCTGGATACAAACCCAAGTCCAGCATTCTAATTAGTGTTTCAGAAGCGTTTGTGTAAAAGCCACCTTTGACATAACCCCGAAGTAACCATAATAATGTCTTCTTTCTCTGTCCCGCACTCATGGTATCCATTCCGGCAAGCAGCCGGTGAACAGCATCTGCTTCATTCTGGGAAGCGCAGATTGCCAACACAACATCAGAGAGCTCTTTATCAGGCTCCTTTCCACATAACTTCATTTTCCATAACTGGTGCTCAGCCTCCAACCCATAGCCTGCACATGTGTACAATGCAAGAAGCCTTTCGTGGACTAACCCTGAAATCTTAGAGCCTCCCTCCTGAAGAGCCCATTCGGACAAGCAGATCCCACTACTTAGTAGTTCTGATTGATACTTTTCGATAAAACTCAGATTCTCCTCGTCAAGTTCAGCTACCGATCCAGTTTTTATGGAGCCTTTTAACTTCCGCAAAGATTTTGAGAACTCTTTCTGTTCTTTAACCAATGCTGCCATGGCAATAAGGTAACTGTAAAGCTCAGGCTTCAATCCTTGCTCCTTGAATTCAATAACCATCTTTACTGCATCTAAGTAATTCCCATCAATCTAGCAGGACAAATATAATAGTTGTTATCAGTACTAATAAAACTCTAATTACATAAAAAGTGCAGATCATAAAATAAATTAGCAGTGTTTCAAACTCAGAATCATTATCTAGATTACTGCCAAAACTACAATACATTGAGAGCATGGGCTTCACTACAAAGTCTTACACATAACAAACTCGGACCAACAATAACATCTATTTGACTGACTACAAAGTCAATTTCTTTGAAGGCTGGACACAAATCCTATAGTTCATGTAGCATTTGACGAACAGCACCTAGAAAGTCAGCAACCACCGAAACAAAAATCATGATAAAGCAATCTCCATGTACATAATGAAGGGAGAAACTAACAAAAGCAGCTGTATAAATATTATACTGGCAAATTATTTTACAAGAAAGGCAATAAAGTAGAAAATCATAACTAGACGGATAAAAGATAACAAGGATAAGGAAGTGGTGAATGGAAGGACCTCATTCAAGGGGAGAAAAAGTAAATAATAAAATAACATTAATTTGGAGTAGCAAAAACAACCAATTTTGGTGTTAAACATCAATCCTGAAGACAATAGGTGACCTAAATCCAAAACTCCATCCTGCACATTATAAAGTCTTAGTTACTAAATCATTTGTGTAATCCATTCAAGTGATTCTCCAGACACCAAAATTCTATGCAATAGATACCACAGCTCTCATAGTTTTCCAACAATACTAGACCAAGGATGTGGGGACGTTCATTATATGACCGTAAAATTACCCATGACCCATCCAAAATGTCATAGCTTTTTTAAACAGAATTAAGTTGCCCTAGCTGGTTGGCTATCCAGTCTGCACCTCGAGCCCAGGAAGCACCACTAATATAAGTTGTGAAGTTGGTGATGAACTTGTAAATAAGAGTAACAATTATATATTAATACACAAAGACCAACTAGTACGCTAAAATAAGAGAAACTATTAGATGTTAATATGCAAAGATCAACGGCAAAAATGACTTCTTTGTGGAGGTAAACAATTATCATATCAATCATTTTTGTAGGTTAGTTTAATGAAGACAGGAAGCACCTCTGCATCTCGAGGCCAGGGAGCACCACTAATATAAGTTGTGAATTTGGTGATGAACTTGTAGGTTAAAATAAGAGTATCGATTACATAATAATACGGAAAGACCAACTAGTACACTAAAATAAGAGAAACTATTAGATAATAATATGCAAAGATCAACAGCAAAAATGACTTCTTTGTGGGGTAAAAAATTATCATATCAATCTTTTTTGTAGGTTAGTTTAATGAAGACAGGTCTGTTTAATCAGATGAGAAACAAGAAGAGTTTGTCAATTAGATTCTAGATAGTTAAAAACTGGTGATGTATTTGTTGATTAAGTTAGAGGATTGGTTGATTCAAGTGCGCCTGATCCAAATAGTATGGTCAATATCTTTCATATATATTTCAATGAATTCCTTTGTCGTACTCCCAGTTCATCTTATGTTTAAAAGTTCTCTTGCACACTACAACTTAGATGGGCACATTAAAACAAACAAGAAACACATACAGGCATAAAAATCGTAACTTCAAAATTCTATTCGTATCTATCTCATGCAAAAAGACATGGCTGCATTGGTTCTGAAGCAAAAGCGAAACTTCAAAATATGAAGCAAATGCTCTCTGGTTGTCTACAAATAGAATTGATTTTTCAGATGTAAAACATAACAATTAAAAGAAGTTGAATTCGAATCAAACAGTAATCAAAGTCAGCGGGATGATCAATCCTAAAACTAATAAGTATATGAAATAAAAGAGGTCCAGCTTAATTTGCAAAGATGCTTAAAAAAAACAGTAATGACCAATCTGGGCAAAAGATGTGAGGTGTCTAATCATACCATCATCTTCCAGGCAAGGTATCCAACAGCTCCACCTTTCCTCCCATCTTCACCACCACCACCGCCCTCCACCCCCACAATCCTCCCCCTCCCCCTCCCCACCACATACCTCACAAACTCCACCGCCTCCTCCTTCTTCCTCCTCGCCCAATACAAAGACACCACCTTCTCCACCATACTGAACCCAGGCTCCACCCCCACACACTCCATCTCATCCAGCAACCCCACGACATCCTCCACCCCACCACCACCGGCGACCAACCTCCCCACCCACCCGCACGCAATCGAGACCATGAGCTCCATCGTCTCCCCGTCCACCCTATTCTCCTTCTTCAACCAATCGAACACCTCCAGGGCGCAGTACGAGTCCCTCCCCTCCTGGGAGAAGTACACCAGCACAAGCTGTAGTTCTCTGGATGAGAGCCTGTCGACCATCTCCCCGAGCACGTCCGACGGGTCGCGCACCATCTTCTCCAGCTCCTCGACGGCCTCGAAGAACCCATCTCCCACAGACTCCTCGCTGGTCAGGACCCGGTCGGATTTCACAGAGCAAGGAGGGCAGGTGGTTCTGATGGGCATCGGGGTCTGAAGCGGGGAGTGGAAGAAGGAGACAGTGCGGGGGGTGAGGTGATGGCGGCGGGAGGAGGTGGGGAGGGGGACGTAGCCGCCGCCGATTGGGGTGGAGAGGGCCATGAGGTGATCAAAATCGAATCTTGCATTGAATCTGAATTGGGTTTCCGGGGAGGTGGAAGGAGGAGGAGGAGAGCAGTGGCATGGGTGGACGAGTGAAGCCGGAGGAGGGAAACGTGTCGCCGTGTCCAACACATGAGTTACCACTGGTGGGCGTTTATCGGTCACTTCGGTCATGACGCATAAAGACGCAGTTAGGGCCCACCTCACCTGCCCACTGCTGGTTTGGAGTTTTATCAAGGGAAACTTGTAAGTGAGATTGGTGGTTAATTTTTAAGCATGGTGGTTTTGTTACCAAGAAATGGATCTTGATGTGATTATGAATTATAATTTATACAAGAATATGATGGTAATAACACAATGGTGTCATTTGGTGTTGACAGCAGAGGAATAATAATTAGATATTAGTGTATCCAAAAATGTGTGTGTGTGTGTGTGTGTGTGTCCGTGCAGTTATGGACAGCAGTGGTGCATGGGACATGGCATGGTTATCACTGAATTCAATTTTTACTTATTATATAGGTCTCATTTAGAATTGTTTTTAGGTGATTAGTTTCTAATAAACTATGAAAAATATTAAAAGTAATTCCAAATAAAGTCTTAGAAGTCTACTTTTTACAAAAACTATAACTTCTAGATGAGAGAATCGTTTGTAAAATCATGATTTTCTAGAAATTGATTGAACGAAGTTTTTGACAAAAATTGGATAAATGAGGTATATAATTACGTTATTAGTCTTTTTTTTATTAATTACTCAAGAATGCCATCAGTATTTACAATATTATCATCTAAATGGATATTCATTTATCTGTGGTTCATGATATTTTGGATTTATATATCTTTATGAATAGTTTTGTGGCAATCTAATCTTATTTTTTACCACCCATGTCTTTTCCGCCTCACCCACCTGACATCATCGACTCTCTCCTCTTTGCGACGCCGCCCACCCGTATCGCCACTGCCAACCCCATCCCTATCATCAACGCTTGTCTATCGGTTGCTTGGCCTTGCTCTTCTCTCCCCTAGCCCACAAGTGCCTTACTCCTTCCTCCTTTCTTGTTGATTGGCAGTTGCAGGTCCTTTAGCCATCCAACAGTATCAACCATCTTTCGTCTCTAAATCCCAGTTGTGGGAGGAAATTAAATCCCATTCCTTCTCTTTTGTCTCTAAATCTTCCCTATACCTTTACCTTAACTCTTTATCTCTCTCCTCCACAATTCGCCAAGATGTCGACGACGACAGGGCGAGTCTGCATGTCGACGAACAATCAGGTCCACAACAGCATCACCTTGCAAACCCACGGCATCTGGTAGAGCACCATCGGCTACGACCCTTACGTCCCCACCGCTGACAAGGGCACCTCCTCCAAGGTCAAATCTACTACCAACCCCACTGCAAGTGGATCTTCTAACGAGGGAAGGGAAAACGCCTACGCCAGCTTCCAGGGCCTCCTTGCCCTCACTCGGTTTACCACTAGGTCGAATGCCAACAACACCCGTGGTGCCTGCAAGAAGTGCTGGAGGATCGAAAACCTCACGTTCCAGTGCAAGAACCTCCTCAACGTCAAGGACGAAGGAGAAGGACAAGGAGGAAGGTTTGTAAAAGGGTAAATAAGTAAATTAATTATTGTTAGAATCTAACTACTACAAGTGGAATCTTTATTTGTCAAATAGGATTTTAAATAGTTTCTTAAAATTTAACTTCTACAAATACTCTCAAAAGCCAACTTCTGGAAAAATTTAAGAATCTCACTTCGACATTTAGAAGGTTTTAAACAGGATCATAGTTTTAACAACTACCCATTATACAAGGTTTCCATGTTGTACATGATCCGAAGCGGTATTTAATCTTGTTTTAATGATTGTGTTTGGATCTTGAATTAGCCTATCGGAATCCCGCTCACCTCACGTCAGTCATCTAAACTAATGTGTTGGTTTAAGTGATTACATTATGGTTAGATTGATGTTGGTGTTTGACTCTTTGTTAGCCACTAGAATCCTATGGTTGAAGGCACTAGAACCTTGTTTAGAATGGTGTAAAAGTCAATTCGTGTCCATTGTTTTTTTTATGTTATTGATTTAGATTTTGAATATCCTTGGATTCGAACTTGGGAGACGTGGCGAGTTTTTACCATCTCTCAACCACTGTAACAATGAGACATTGTCAATCCGTGTCCATTGTTGTTGGCGTCCTTTTCCGTTTATTGTTTGTCTAGTGGGGTTAATTAAAGGAATTATTTGAATGAACCCCAGAGCACAAAAGCGGAGTGAAACACCATTTTCTATTACGTTATTTCTTGATGCAGACTAGGAAGTCCATATGTCCATTACGTTGTTTTCTGTTCACTTCCTCCCCTCAAGTTCAAACTCGACCACCCTGCATGCATGGCTGTGAGTGGCGCCACTTGTATCGACCTGCATGTTGGCATTTATCATGTTATCAAATTTATAAGTTGGATACTTTCAACATGCTCATCTTGAGGGTGCTTTTGACACAACTTGTGGAAGAAATCATGGGTTCATAATTAGCCAGCTCATGGTAGAAGCCAGGCATGTCTCACGTGTGGTAGGAGCTTGAAACATGCAATAAAATGCATTATTGGTGTCCACAGTCCACAGCTTCCCCTTAGAGCTCCAGAAGCTAGAGGCGTTTGAAATGGCTTCTGCCACAGCAACGTTTACCAGTTCTAACCACTGTCAAGTTGGGTTATAATGTATTATCTATAGTATGACCTTTTGTTTTCCATATCATGTGCTTGACTTCTTTTTTTTCTATTTTCTTTTTCATTCAAAGAATTTCATGTGCTTCTTAACGTCTGGGTGTTCGAAAATAACATAGGGTTAATATATGTGAGGAACAAGCTTAGATAAGGTATGATGGTATATGGATTCAGGACACTCTGAAAAGAATTATTCACCTTGGAGTTGGTTTCAAAGCCCATGCTATAGTGTGCTTTAAATTTCATTAACCATGATTTACTTTTACGTTATTATAATCTAGTTACGAGAGAGTTAATTGTTTTTTTTTTTAATATCGGTATGCATATATTTTCTCCTTGTGGTCCGTGAGATTTCAATCTGAGAGGGAGGTAGAAGTTTCACTCCTCTTGACCAACTACACCATGGTAGTTGATTACGAGAGAGTTAATTGTACTACAGCGGATTAAACACTACATAAGATTGAAATTTCCGACTCATGTCTATAATATTAACTAAAGCCTTGTCTTGCAATGTTTTGATTACACAGTACAACATTGACATCAATACCATTTTATGTTTCTTGTGGATTATTTTAATTACCTCACAATCCTATAAAATAATTGTCTCCAAGCATGCAATTGCTTTGTTTTGCATTATATAGAAAATTCCAAAGATATTTTTCCCTTGAATGGATGAAACATCAAATCTTCTGCAGTCAAAAATTGAGTTAAAGAAAAAAAAAAATCCAACCATAGACTTTGTTTTTATTTGGTCACGTAAAATATAGTTTTGGTAACGCTTATCAGGCTCAATCTTTTACAAAAACACTAAAGACACCAAAAAAAAAAGGTAAACCAGAGCCTTCTAGAAATGCTAGATTATTGAAAAAAAAAAACTACATTTGAGTTTATGTGTAAAGTGAGATAATACTCCTCGTTTCAACAAGTTGGAAATTAATCAGAGTTTATTCAGAAATGCCAATTTGTGTTATAGTCATCCCAATTTGTTTTTACCTTCTTGTAATCATATTTATTTAGAAATTGTCAAAAGTCGTATAAATCATAATGTTCCACACTTCTTCTTTTTTAAATTGATAGATATATATTTTTTCTTCTTCAAGTCCGTAAAATTCAAATCTGAGAAAAAGATGTAAATTCTAACCTTCCTCGTCAACTGTACCATGTCAATTGATTTAATGCTCCACATATATGAATAGTGCAGATGTGAGTGTGGCTTTCATCGCATGTTAAAACCTCTCGATATTTATTTTGACATTTTACCTTGCCTTTGTCTTTTCTTTTCTTCTTACGTTGATGGCTCCATATCTATATTTATACATTGTCAAGGATCATTTAAATAAACATGCTGTAACCATCACAAGGATGAAATTTTATTAATCACATATACATGAGAAAGGAGCCCTAAAAGTAACTAACAAAGTAACAAGGTGTGCTGCTACTAACAGAAATATAACAAGTATTTGTTTAACCTAACTATATGAACAAGGGTTTTCTTGTTGTGTTATTCCTTTTTTTTAACAAGTATATGTATCTCCTCCTTTCAATGATAATAACCAGAACTACATGTGAATACCATAACATGATTAATAGAAACTCAATGGTTTCCATCATATGAAATTCAATGAATACTCATTGATTAATATGAAGGTCTAGTATTAGCAAAACAACTGGATAGTCAAGGTTCATGATTTATTTGATGTCACAAACACATGTTCCGAACAGTTATCAATGTTTTGAATACTCAAGCACCATGATCAATTATCAATTGTTATCAAACATGATCAAAGTTGCATGTAAGAATAACTGATATTGAGTTATGATCACTTACTAAAATATTGGAGCTGTCTGGCGATTTGCTTGGCGATAACAAAGCGATTTCTCTGGTCCTTCTGTGTTGCTCCCCGATCTTCTCATCCTACCTCCGGATGGTGGCCGGGATGCCTCAGGGGCGCAGGGAGCCCTATCTCCTTCGCTCTCGGAAGGCGATGTTGGGGCGAGCCTGGGACGATCGGGCTACCACAATGTCTTCTCGGATGGTAAACCCTAACCCTCCTCCCTCTCTGATCTGCCCAGTTA
>JAMKQA010007651.1:0-19058 GCA_024699735.1 Posidonia australis | reverse complement strand
AAATTTACCTAGATTTCATGTAATCCTAGCATTTTCTACCATTTCCATGCTCTCTATTGCAAGGAGTGGAGATGCGTACCTGAGAAAAGCTTCCGTCGATCCTCGACCGACTCCAGCGAACTCTGGCACAACCATAGCCAAAGCAACGGGTGACGAGGAGGAGTGCAGTATAGTGCAGCTTATAAAGCCTACGCCTGGAGTAGCTGAAAACGTGCCCACCAGCGCGTCTCAACCACCGGCACACCACACAGCAACCAATCGCCAGCCACCACCAAGGAGGCCAACTGCTAGCCTCAACCACCAGCGCCAACGCAAGCGGGCCCCATAAGCATAGAGCCAAACCACGCACTGGAACGTGCAAAAAGAAGCCAGCCCACGAGGCCCAAGCCCAAAAGCATAAAACCACACAATGGGCCTCGGAACAGTAACACCTGTCCAGGAAATAAAATTCATAAAAAGTAAATAATTACAAAATGAATTTTACAGGTGTTATAGGGTTTGTGGCCCCAAATGTGCTCAACCAGGGTTCGAACTCATCCACCACATCCTTATCCTGCAAAATTGGAAATTTGGGGTGTCTACACCTTCCTTTGTGGTTCCAGGAGTCATTTAGTTTGTTTCATACTACTATTGAGGCAGTCTCATTGGTTAGCTTCAAATCCCATCCGCTTCGAGCCTAAACCTGTAATGTTCTGTACCGTGTCAACCGGTTTGAGCCGGTTATTTCCATTCCCACTCTTGAGCGCGTCAGCCACTTGGCCATTCGTAGTGATCCCCGTTTGATGGTCGAAAACTTGTGTCGTAAGTGGGGGTAAGAGAAAGGAACCGCTTGGGCATTACGGCTAAAGAATCGTCGAGCCGGTCAAGGTGGAAGAATGGAGAGAGCATGAAGGATTGAGGATACAAATGTCAGTACCAACATAAGAGATCCCGACGCTCTGGTAAGTTCTAAAAGATGATCATTTCCCGCAATTTGACTGATTTTACCAGTGCAGGCATCTTGAATTCAAGCCAGAGTTCATTTACGGCTTCAATGTCACAGTCACCAACAGTTTAGATTTTTTAGTGGAATTTTTTCCAGAGAATGGTCATTCAAATGTTAGAGCAGTCATGTGAGCGGTTCTAGAGTTGTACAATGCTGTCAGAGTCAGAATAGTCAGTAGTACGTCAGGTAGCAGTGGTGCAAGATCTTGCTCAAAAGGCAAACACAGAGAGCCTGACAAATGACACAGTTGGAGATCTGGACATTTTATCCCAAGAAAAATTGGAGGTGCTCACGGAGGACTTAGCAGAGCACTATAGAATCAAGAAAGGGAAAATAATTGTTTCACAACCGTAGCCAAAGTCTCTAGGACCAAGCTTCAATTATGGTCCTTCAAGAATCGGAGAAAGTTTTCGTTGGACCGATGATCGTCACCCATCAACGCCCTTAACTAGAAAGTACTACCAGTGATCGTCGGTCACTCCCGAGCCTTCAAAACATTCCATTATAGGCCATGCATCTCTATGTTTCTTGCTTACTGCATCCTCACATCACCTAAATCACATCATATGCATTGTATTTTCCTTTCGTTTGCATTATAATATGAAACAGTGGCATAACCTTTGCTCGATGAGGAAAATAGGAAGGCTAGCCTTCCTAGGAAGAGTTTTGATCCTCCTCATGTCTTACTACCTGTGTGACCTAGGGAGTGAGGGAGTGATTATCCATGGAAATTGGACGAAATGTACAAATTCCTAAGGAGCCTATACCTCCAGAGGGAGAAAAAATGATAGGTCGTGAGTGAGGGTGAGCCAATAAAAAAACATAGTCTTTGGAGCACAAAAGAAATAAGAAGATAGAAGTTGCAGATAGAAGTCAGCTCTAATAAGAGAGGCATGTAAGACAACTCTATCCCTATCACATAACTTGGTGAGGAGTTGAAGCATGCACTAACAAAGCCTACATTTGCAAAGGGACTAGCCACCCCTTAAGTTAAACTGAAGAAAGCAGCCATCCACCAGCCTAGGTGTTTATTACCTCCAAGCAGGGATAAGGTAAGTCAGCATGCCTTTGAGGGAGTAAAAGAAAAATGAATTATCGAGAAAAGTAGGTATAGGGCCCTAGGAGTTTGGCATGGAGCCTATTTTATCCCAAAAGCCCATTGGTTGAGTGAGAGCCACCATAAACCCAGGGATCCAGGTATCACCAAGCGAGTTAAGGACATTCTAGTTCCTTGTAGCAGGCAATGAAGGCTTCCTCAGTGCTGAGGGCATATCTTCTATAAACCACGAATAAAGCTTGCTCCTATCTTATGAGTCTTGCATAAGTTATTTGGCATTCAACATCTTCGATTACACCACTTTTGCATTTTGCATTGCTTTGCAAGGCGTTTGCCCACGTTCCAACCAGGGGAATGCTAGCTACCTTTTGAATCGGAATATTGGCAAAAAAGGGATCTTCAATAAGGGGCATGTTAACTGCTTTTTGGTTCAAAATAAGTCCTTGACCAGAGACATGCCAGCTACCTTTCTAAGTCAAGAAGATCATGGGGACAGTACCACTTTTGGGAGCGTACAGATGAGGCTTCTCACAAGCACTTAGGGATAAGCCTGTCAGTTGGCACAAGACAGAAGCACAGCTATCATGGCATATGAAACTGACTAGTAACATGTATGGCAATAGCCCGCAGATCTGTTAGACTTCCTCTAGGATAGAGGTAAGCTCTGTCTACCTAAAGTGGAATACATGGAAAGCGGGTTTCCAGAATCTAGCCATAGCATATAACAAGCGCCATTTCACTTCAACCTTGGCAATATTCAACAATGAGGATGGTATACTTCAAACCTGCAGATACTCACGATCCTCAACAGTTAATGCACCAAACCATGTTTGCAGAACATTAGAATAGTGCTTGGGTGTCACCATGGCTGGATATCCCTGCATGGCATACGAGTTGGCAGTTATGGCAGTTACCTAGTGAGCCCCGTCACATACCAACAATGCAAATAGTGTAATTTCCAAGGTCAAAAGTGCAAAATGGCCACGAGAATTGCGTTTTAGCCCCTAGCACTCCGTAGCTTGCATATGAACGACAAAGAGCAATGTGTCAAGAGAATGAGTGCACAAGTCTTCAAACATTTACTAAATGGGTAACTTGCAGAAAACCCCTTAACACCGTGAAGTTTGCAGAATAACCCATAAAGGGTGCGACAAATCATATTTTAGCAGAAACTTACAAGCACACAGTAGAATAACAAATATCATAGTTCAGCAGTAGTTCAGCAGAAATTTGTCATATAAGGAAAATTTGCAATAAAGCCCTCAAGTTTTGGAAAATTGCAAATAAGCCCTCACTTTTTGCAAACTCGCAAAGAAAGCCAATTGAGATCGGAACTCCAACAAGGTTCTTTTAGAGGATATTGCACATGCATCTTAGTAAGAACACCGGTTTCCGTGTCACAGAGCCAACAGCCAGCACAATTATAGTCGTGTCCTCCAGAGTGCAACTGAGCCAGCTACCTTCCTAGGGGACAATCCATGGATTATCGCTTTCTTTCTTTGAATTCTCGTTCTCGACGGATGAGATCCTTCTATCCCTTCATTTTTATGGGTTTTTGTAGGTGCGAAATCATTTTGTTTGACCTTTGACCGGGCGGTCAAGGTCCTTTTCTTTGCTTTCCTTGGATTTTCATGGATGTGAAATTCTTTTGTTTGACCTTTGACTCGGCGGTCAAGGTCATTTCCTTTGCTTTTCTTGGATTCTCGTGGGCGTGAGATCTGTTTCTTTGACTTCTGACAAGGCGGTCAGAGTCGACCTTTGACCCAACGGTCAAGGTTATTTCTTTTCCTTTTTCCTCGTAGGCACGAGATCCTTTTCTTTGGCTTTTGACTGGGCGGTCAAAGTCGACCATCGACTGGGCGGTCGAGGTCATTTCCTTATCCTTTTCTTTGGCTTCTAACCAAGTGGTCAGAGTCGACCTTTGACCGAGCAGTCAAGGTCTTTTCCTTTCCTTTTTCGGATTCTCGCAGGCACGAGATCCTTTTCTTTGGCTTCTGACCGGGCGGTCAGAGTCGACCATTGATCGGGTGGTCAAGGTCGTTTCCTTTCCTTTTGTGGATCCTCGTGGGCATGAGATCCTTTTCCTTGGCTTCTGACCAGGCGGTCAAGGTTTTTTCCTTTCCTTTTTCGGATTTTTGCGGGTGCAAGATCCTTTTCTTTGGCTTCTGACTGAGTGGTTAGAGTCGACCTTTGACTGGGCGGTCGAGGTCGTTTCCTTTCCTTTTTCGGATCCTCGCGGGCGCGAGATCCTTTTCCTTGGCTTCTGATTGAGCAGTCAGAGTCGACCTTCGACTGGGCGGTCAAGGTCTTTTCCTTTCCTTTTTCAGATTCTCGCAGGCGCGAGATCCTTTTAGTTGGCTTCTGACCAGACAGTCAGAGTCGACCTTTGATCGGACAATCAAGGTCATTTCTTTTCCTTTTTCCTTAGATTTTCACAAGCGTGAAATCCTTTTCCTCAACCTTTGACAGGCGGTCAAGGTCCTTATTCTTTTCCTTGGATTTTTGCAGGCGCGAAGCTCAGTTGTTTGACTTTTGACCAAACCGTCAAAGTCCTATTCTATCCTTTTCTCTTCTGGGTTTTCGTGGGCACGAAATCCCTTTGCTCGCCCTAGGTCCGTGTAGACAGGGTTCTCTTTCTTGTTTGACAAATAGTACATTTGTCATGCCTCATTTCTTTGGGCTGGTATCCCCAACTACTCAGTTGACAACCGTCACGCTGTCTGGCGATTAGGTTGACGAGACATGGTTGGCTTGTCATATCCCGCCTCCTTAGGTTGATAACCTCAATAATCCGACTGATGAGTCTGATAACTTGTGATGTCCCTATTAGTGGTTCCCTCTACATGCAGGATTTCTTTAATTTTTGTGATCTCACTTCATCATTGGCATCAACTTTGCATTTTACTTCCAGGCATCAGCTCTTGCATTTGTTTTTTGCATTAGCATCACATTTTCAACATTTAGCTTAGCAGTCGCACTCATTTTGCATTTGCATTTGCATTTTCGTTTAGCAACAAGTCATGACTTTCGGTGCATCCACCGGATAAATGACTTAGTGCCTATAGCAAACATCACTCCTCCATAGCCTTAAAATAGGGGTATCTTGTCAATCCTGAGCATCAGTCTCAGTTCCCTCCATCCCTCGACCTCGCTCAGGGAGGGGCAACTATAGACACCCCGATTTTGAGGTGGCTCGTAGGTAAATTCTCCTGAAAGTGTTGCTTTGGATACGGCAAGCCTTAACTTCGTTTGAACTCTACCCGACATTTTGGTTACCTTAAGCCTATAACAAGCCCATGGTCCAGTTAATAATTCAGGCAGCTAGATGTGGCGCACCATGTTGGCGCACTTAACTGGCGCACCAAGCTGGCACACCACACTGGCGCACCTAGCTGGTGCACCACACTGGCGCACCAAGATGGTGCACCATTATGGCGCACCAAGCTGGCGCAAGGCCATTTTTTCATGGTGCTGACTATTGACTTTCCATCTGCTGTACCTGTAACCTTCACTTGCGAATATTCCTCATGAATTTACGCAAGGCTGTTGAGTTTCGAGGCCTTTTGCATCCTAAGGAGTTACCCTTTTGATCCTCTTTAAAAAGCTTTCCTTAAGCAACATTTTTCTCTCTTGGCTTGGCTATCCACCCTCTCTTAGCAACTCACCCGTTCCTAGCAACCTACACCCCAACTTCCAGAGCACACTCTTGCATCCTAGAGCACCCCTCGTTGTCTCCAAAGCACCAAGGAGGAACCAACTCGAGCCACCAAGGAGTACATCATGAAGGTTAGTCTCTTGGCAGCTCCATGTAGTCATTGTATGATATTTTTCATAGAGCACACATTGCAAATGTAATATATCATTTTTATGTTGTTTGTACTTGCTCTCGTTACGTTGATCTTTGCTTATATCCTTTGTTATATGAATGTTCATTTGTACTTTCAGTTTATGTTGCTTCCTATATGAAGTTCTGTTTGATGTTTGGCTATTCTGATCTTTGCTTGTACTATGATGTGTCTCTTGCATTCCATGTCATGTTTCCTTGCTGCTTAAATCCTACAAGATATTCTCATGCATCATAAAGGAAGCATGTGTAACTGCAGTCTTTGTAAAACCCCTGAACATGCATGATTTGAGGAGAGAATGGTAAGAGTGTTTTAATGCTTACTATTTAGCATGACTAAGTTCTCTGGCATCTAGGTAAATGATCTAAGTAGTCAGTAACCCATTTAGTTGCATGCATTTGGCCTAGACTCTAAAATCAGACTGCAATCTGATTCAGAATTTTCTAGGGCGCACCAACCTGGCGCACTAGGTTGGCGCACCTAGTCGGCGCACCTTCCTAGAGCACCGGGCTGGCACACCAGCCTGGGCACAGGGATCAGGCAGCCCATTTTGCATTATAGTTTGCATTCTTTCCTGTTTGTTTTGGGTTTGATGTTTTCAAGGTTTGATCTCTGATATGCCATGTTCTTGCTTGCACGATTTCAGCATGTGATAACTCTGTTTGCATTGGTTTAGCATCTAGTGAAGTAAGCCTGCCACTAGGGTCTGGTAAACTGGTTGCCCCATGGACTCTTGTTTGGAGCATTGCAGTGCATATCGCCCTTGGGCATACAGAAATAGGCTGAAAAATCAACATTTCATACAAGTAAACGAGAAACCCATGAAAGACCGATTTTCGGGTGCATGAGGGTGCCTAATACTTTCCTCGTGCGTAATAGGGATCCTTGCCCATTTTCTGGTTCGTATTGACCTTTTTTCCATTGGCTTGTTGCATAGTTTTATTATTTTGAAATGGTTTTCCTCGTCTCCCATTTTTAAATAGACTAGGTAGCGACTCCTGCATTTTTATCCTTATTTTTATTGTTTTGTCGTGGCTTTGCTGGTCCTTAGGTATTTGGGGCCTTTCCCACCAAGCTCGATGCTGTCGCCGGCACGGTTACAAATACTGTTTTTCTTAATGGAGAATTATAAGAAGACTTATACATGTGTCAACCTAAGGATTTTCAGGTGGAAGGACAGGAGGAAAAAGTGTGCAAATTGAATAAATTAATATATGGATTAAAGTAATCTTCTATATAATGGTATCTCAAATTTCATAATGTAATATCCTAGATGAGATTTATCTCAAACAGATTGGACAATTGTGTGTATGTCATGAAAAGTGAGAGCAATTTTATAATATTGTATTTATATATAGACGATATTTTGCTTGTCATAAATGACATGGAATTATTGAATAAAGTAAAAATTGAACTTTATGAGAAATTTGAGATGAAGGATGTCATGAGAGAAGTATTTTATGTCTTTGGAATATAGATTCTTATAAATCAGAAGTCTAGAATGCTGAGTATAAATCAGAAAAAGTATTTACATTCAGTACTTAAAAGATTTGGAATGTAAAATTGTACCTCTACATCTACATCATATGTGTATGGAAAAAGATTGAATAAAAATTAATATCTTGGAAAGGGAAGAAATCTTTGAATATGCCATATACACAAGCAGTCAGAAATTTAATGTATGCTATGCTGTGTACTAGACCAGATTTGACATATTCAATGAGTTTAATTAGCAAGTATCAAAGTAATCCTAGACTAGCATATTAGGAAGCTGTTAAGAGAACTCTGAAGTATATTAAGAACACGTTGCAACACAAACTAGTAGACTAAGCGAAAATACTAGAAGTATTAGGTTATTCAGATATAAACTTTTAAGGTGACAAAGATGATGAAAAGTCTATATCTGGATACTTATTCATCTTTGGTAGTAGTGCTGTCTCATAGGGAAGTAAAGGTTGTGTTGCTAAATATACACAAGAAGCTGAATACATTACATGTAGTATGGCCATCATACATATTGTTTAGATTAAGAAATTTTTGAACGACTTGGATTTTAATTTGATAGATGGATCAGTTGGAATATATTGTGATAATCAAGCAGTAATTAGTCTCATAAATAGTAGTATTAATAGTTTAAAAGGAAAACACATTGAGATACATTACCATTACATTCGTGATATTACACAGAAAGAAGAAATAGAGGTAAGTAATATTCCCACCTTAGAATGATTACTGATCTAATGACAAAAAGAATTCTTGTAGAGAAATTTATCAAGTATGTAGATTTGATGGGATTAAAGAATATTTCTACAAATAATAGAGATGAAACACATTTTCACGAATAGTGGGAGTAAAATTTAAAAAAAACTCATACATTCCATAAATACTAGGAATATGTAGGAACTTATTGTTTGGTCTTTATGATCAAGTGGTAGATGTTGGGATATGTTCATTAAATGGTAGATGTTGGGATATGTTCATTAAAGATCACATACATACGGTACTTTAACAAAGGAGAAAATTTCTCTCTTAAATCATAAAATAAATCTCGAAGGCGATTAGGATGGAGATATTACGAAGAGATCCTTACCTCCTTTGTATAAGAAATATGTTGAGATGATTTCTAATTCATCTTACTCGTTCTTCTGAAACTTTAAAATTATCGCAAAAAAAAAACTACAATTGACACTTCAATTGAACCACTTCTTCCGGTTTGTAAATTTTTCTAGGAAAATCGTACTTTTTTTTTTGTTTTCTGTTTTTGTCTTCTTTGTAAAAACAATCAACCTTGCCTCCTATAAATAAGAAACAAAAAATATTCGTCATCACATACATCACCAACTGCGGGCAATCACAACCACGAAACATTTCCTACACTGGGACCTCCAGTCTATACATACGACCCCTAGTCCCCTACAGTCCACACGATCCAAAATTGATTTATTCCAACGCACACGGACCAAAACGGATCCAAATCGAATATGGATTCTGCTTCTGGAGACGTCGGCATAAGCTACCAACCACTCCGTCCGTCATCCCCCCCGCCTCCTCCTCCGTCAACACATGGAGCCTCCGGGGACCATGAGGTAAGCAAGCAGCTAGAGAGTCTACTGGAAGACACAAGTATCCCGTTGCTCCGCCGCTTCCTGCTGGCTACACGGATCGAGCTTAAACTCCTCGTCCACCTCGCCGCCCCGGCCATCGTCGTCTACATGCTCAATTATGTCATGTCCATGTCCACCCGGATCTTCTGTGGTCACCTTGGCAATCTCGAGCTGGCTGCTGCCTCCCTCGGTAACACCGGCATCCAAATCTTTGCCTATGGCCTCATGGTACGCACATTGTTACATATACTATACATGTCTCTACCCTATACTTCCGTCCTTCTTAAGCTATTATATCTTACTTGTTACCTTAAAGTTGTATCATTGGATTTAAACATTTCTATTGATATACTCGTATAGTTGGGCATGGGAAGTGCCGTTGAGACGCTCTGCGGCCAAGCATACGGTGCGAAGAAGTACGACATGCTCGGAGTGTACCTCCAGAGGTCCACCATCCTCCTAATGGCCACCGCCTTGCCCCTCACCGTCATCTACGCCTTCTCCAAGCCGTTGCTCCTTTTCCTTGGGGAGGCTCCGGACATCGCTTCGGCGGCCGCCGTGTTCGTCTACGGCCTCATACCGCAGATCTTTGCCTACGCCGCCAACTTCCCCATACAGAAATTCATGCAGGCCCAGAGCATAGTGGCGCCAAGCGCCTACATATCGGCGGCCACCGTCGTCGTCCACCTGCTCCTCAGCTGGCTCCTTGTGTTCAAGCTTGGACTAGGCCTGCTTGGTGCTTCACTGGTTCTCAGCCTTTCCTGGTGGATCATCGTCGGGGCTCAGTTCCTGTACATCGTGACGAGCAGGAGGTGCCGCCTAACGTGGACGGGGTTCACGGTCCAGGCGTTCTCCGGCCTCCCGGAGTTCCTCAAGCTGTCGGCGGCGTCGGCGGTGATGCTGTGCCTTGAGACGTGGTACTTCCAGATCCTCGTCCTCCTCGCCGGCCTGCTTCCTAATCCGGAGCTCGCGCTTGATTCGCTGTCGATATGGTACGTGACCATTTTCTTAGCACCTCTCACATGAGTCTGACGCATTGACGTGGATGTCGTGATTTGCATTGACAAATTAATGCTGGTTTAGGTAGAAATGTGCTC
This sequence comes from Posidonia australis, assembly GCA_024699735.1. NCBI lineage: Eukaryota > Viridiplantae > Streptophyta > Magnoliopsida > Alismatales > Posidoniaceae > Posidonia > Posidonia australis. The sequence goes on along the minus strand of JAMKQA010007651.1, from coordinate 8,970 downwards.
AATAATTGAAACCAACAACATGTATAAGTATATATCGCTATTAATTTTACCACTTTATATTATCACTGCTTCCAAGAAAAACGTCGTTATTAATTAATTTACATCTTTATATTAGTGCTGCATATCGTTACATTAATGGTGTGTATCGTTTCACGACAGCTGACGATGCATGCGCGTTTTGGTCAATTGCTGCAGCACCCAGTAAATTAATTAAAAAGTAGAAAATAGTTATGGGTGTTTCAACTGAAAAGGAATGAAATAATAAGGTTTTTGCTATAATGTGCAGTATGACCGTATCAGGTTGGGTTTTCATGATCTCCGTAGGATTCAACGCAGCTGCAAGGTACGCACAGTTCTCTTCTTGATCATATATCTTTGTCTTCTGCCCGAGAACTTCCCATCTGCGTCAGCATTCCGGTCGTATTAATTGTTCTGCTTCAATAAGAACAAACCTCGTACCCATTCAATTACAGCTGCTATGATATATATATATTTTTTTGTTATGAATTTTTATGTATGTCTTAAGATTTGAATCTAAGAGTTGAGTTTAAAGTTCTTCCAACCATGTCAATTGCTAGCTGCTATGATTTTCTCGTGAAAACATTACTAGCACAACTTGGGTTCCACGCAGACATCACATCAACCTGTTTAAAATATATCTCTCCGGTTGGTATATGTATGATAACTTGAGGAACTTGATCAGATTTGATTAAGACTAATCAAGGTCCTACTTCTTAATTATATGACACCAGTGTCCGGGTGAGCAATGAGCTCGGCGTCGGGCATCCGAAGGCGTCCGCCTTTTCGGTAGTGGTGGTGACGGTGATGGCGTTCACAATCTCAGTCATCTTGGCCGTAGTAGTCCTCATCCTTCGGGACGTCATCAGCTACGCCTTCACGGAGGGTGAGACCGTCGCAGCCGCTGTATCGGACCTATGCCCCTTGCTTGCTCTCACGCTTGCCCTTAATGGCATCCAACCTGTTTTGTCCGGTAAGTCATGACCAGATCTTTCCCTAATCTAATTTTAATTGGCGATTGCACTTCTAAACATGACCAGATAAATTTAACGGCCAAACAGGTAGTCCACATTAATTTTGAACCTTGGAAGATTTGTAATTTTTAAAAATTTCTTTTTATGCATTAGCAGCAACCTTTGTTTAAATGCCATGAGAGTGAGATGCAAGGAGTACTCCAAGGATGTCATCCCACTACAAAAGACCTATCTAAGATCAAGTAGCGTTACGTTGTAACAAAAAGACTATAGCTGACTTGCGTGAAGGCCTTAGAATTCCGAATGATGTCATAGGTGTGACTTATTTGCCTTCCATCGTAACTGCACTGCTGTTCTTCCACAGATGCCAAGCAACGGAGGAACCATATAATAGAGGAAATGGATTACTATGTCAGTATATGATAATCAACTTACAAACCATAGGTATGATTCCAGAGGCATGCAGTCCGTCCATAGGCCAAGTCTAGAGGAGGAAAGAACTTATTTTGCAACGACACTATCACAGAATGTAATGGCCTAGAGTTACTATTGACTAGTATTAGAAAGGAACATATTATATACTTTAAAATTATTATTGTAATTAATACTCCTTACAATGAAATTTATTTAGTTAATTTCTGTGAATATCTCAATTGTCTACCAGTATTTGCTTTCGTTACGTTTTTTGTAACTGAACTTAGGTTAAACCTAACCATGACCTATTGAAGCTACTAACTTATCCTCTCTTAACATCTGGTTTTCACTAGAATTGGTCCATCTCAATGGTCTCTTCTTCCTCTATGTTTGAGAAGGTAGATAGACCTCTCCTAGCTTCCTCTCTTTTTCTTGTTGAGGTTAAGTACAATCGAAGAGTATTTACAGTAATTAACTAGATTAAGGAGGGTTTTGAAATATATATATATTTTTTTTAAATAATAAATTTTATTGTAATGAGGACCTTGACTGCAATAGTAATTTTAAGAAGGATATTAATACAAAATCTATAAATTAATAACCAAAAATAACTAAATTTGTTATATTTAAAGCGACTCTTGTTACTAGATTGACCAGTGTGGCACTAAATATTCATTTACCTTATTGTTCCTTCCTAGAACTCATAATAATCTTAATGTATCTAATAGCATAGTACATGACTTTTCTCTCTGATCGGAGACAAGGTGGACGCTAACATGACAACCTACTTTTATTTTTTGGGAAATATACTTAGGTGTGGCCGTTGGCTGCGGATGGCAAACATTTGTGGCCTACGTTAATGTGGGGTGCTATTACATTGTTGGAATACCTCTGGGTTGTCTTCTTGGATTCTACTTCGATTTTGGAGCTAAGGCAAGTCCTACTACCTTTCTCCTATCACCGTCGTTTCATTTGTCCTTTGTTTTCGAGCTTTTGCATCCAACTTGATAGCATCTTTTAATACGGATAAGGATTAATATATCTGATCTACATCTATGTCTACGACTGAATTTTTTTAATAATAACTTATTAATCAAGCATATGTTTCTTGAGAAGCTTTACGAGGAGGACCTAAAGATTTTAGGACAAAGACTTCGGTAGATTCTCAGGTATTAAGAGATTCCCAAAGAAGGATTAAATATAAAGACAGGAAAAAGGCAAAAGTTCTTATGTCCTGTACAAACAGTGTGGTAGATTTGAACCACCAGGTGGTAGTATATATGTTTGTTCCTCTTCAACTAGGTAGATCTTGTTTTCTGAGTCATGGCATATGAGAATCCAATACATCTCACTGTCAGAAGGAATCTTACCTGCATGCATCCTTTCGTTGCATAATTTTCAGTTCTTCGCTAAAAGCCAAGCTTTGCCTTGAATGAAATCTGTAGTTTTGCAGGGCATATGGTCGGGGATGATTTGTGGAACTTTAATGCAGACCGTCATACTCATCAGGGTTACGTGGAGAACTGATTGGAACAAGGAGGTAACCCTTTCTCCCTCTCTCTCTCCGACGCACAGTTCTCGAAACCCTTGAAGAGTGATGAATAAATTTACTTGGTTATGTTATACGATGAGGGATAAATTTTGAGATAATATTCTAAAAAAAAACAGAGGTAAACTTGACTATAGACAGTGCTGTATATATATTACAACTTAAGTACTTCGATAAATGTAATGATTAACGTACTTGAGGAGTCTTTGTTAATTAATATATATAGTTAGCGTTTGATAACATTTGTAAAGAACCGATTATTTACATAAGTACTACTTTTTGAAAGGTTTTATACATAAATAAAAAGCTAGCATTTAAAATAATCTTAGGTAAAATAAAAAGGCTTGGTTCAACTTTTGAAGCAACAAGCGATTGTTTTTTCCCAAAAGCTAGATCCCATTATGTTGCCAAAAGGAGCCATAGTGTTGGACTGTATTTACATATGCCAAATTTACATGGAGCCGGTCAAGTTAATTTATATGGTGACTTCTTTTACTGGAACACACATACAGTAATGAGTAAAATTAACTTGTTGGATTTTCAGGTGCAAGTGGCATCAAAAAGGCTGGACAAGTGGGATGATAGGGAGGAGCCTCTTGTCCTAAACAGCTGAGAGAAAAAATAATCAACTGTCAGGGTGGATAAATAAAGCAGGCAGATCCTATCGAGCAACAGCTACTCTGTAAAAACACGAGTCGAGAGAGGTTCATGTCTGCGATTTATTTATTATATGCAGAGGTAATTTACCCTTCCAATTTATTTTAAGCAAATTTGTTGCAATCGAGTCAGTAATGCTATTATTATTATTATTATTATTTTAATTGGATTTATTTTCTTGTTGTATACCAATATTTTTCCTTCCCACAAAGTGGTAGTGGCGGTGATTCTGCCTTTTTCTCTTCCATGTTTGTCCACAATCAACCGCATAATTGAACCCTAAGCTCATATGGCAGACCACATGGTTAGAAAGGCTCACATCTACAATTTCCACACATGTATTTTCATTAGTGCATGGGAGTCGAGATACAGATGTTTCCTGAACAAAAATGGACACAATGTCGTCATTCAAGTGTTATTTTGTTGAGACTGTGTTGTTGTACAAAAATGAAAGTTAAACAATAGACAAATGATAGTAAAATAACGGTTGTATAATATCAACTGTAATGTATGAAGGAGTATGACAGCAAAATAATAATACATGGGTATTAGCACTTTGTCGCTATTCTCCACCTCGCTTTTCATGTACCACTGTTGTTTAAGAAACTACACTAAAGTACAAGAAGTGGTGTATAGAACTTACAATTGCGCTTCTCGATAAAAACACACATAAGTTGTCAAGTAGGTAGGAGTCGATTTTTGAGATCCATTTTTGGCTCCTTTGGGGAAAATGTTAACCCTTTGCTTAAAAATCCGCTTCCACACAACATCTTCCCCTTTCTGCCCGCCAAATCGCCTTTTTTTTAACCAATTGTCCTCAAATTAAACATTAAAATGTCATCTACATCTTTCATAGCTTCAAAAATCCTAACACTGCCGAGTCTTGTTGGCTTTCCCCAATGTTGACAACAGCAACAAAGAAGTTAATTACATGAAATGTGGGCAATCACAGTCCATTTATATGACGTAGGTGAAGAAAAGTGTGTATTGGACTCTATTTAGATGCTTTTGAAGGATAAGGAGTATTTGGTATGCAGTCTCGACTGTGCAACAAGGGCTGAGTAATGGCTTATGTGTGGGCTACAAATGTAAATGTACAATACAACGGAATTGTAGACACCCCTATTTTTCCGGGCCAAGATGATAAACTCTACTTTAGCCTAGAAAACTCCGAGAATGCTTCACTTCTATTTACTTAAACCCAATTTCCCAAAAAATTGAATTTTCTCACAAATTCAATTCATTCTAATCAACACTTAAGACTTTTGTCTACAAAAAAACATTTCTTAAACAAAATTTTCATCCAATTTCATGTCCTTCAAAATCCATTTAAATTAATTCAGACTTTAATAAAACTACTTCCATTTGCAAGATCATACATTTGTCTTTTTAGAATGCTATTGCATGGCTAAATTGGACTATCGAGCCGCATTTGAAAGGCCTTACAAACTACATGCTCGAAACACACTTGTCATGCGTTTGGCAGTCACATTTTTGCTTTGCGTTTGGCAAGTGCATGTTCCCAAATTTCAGTATATCAGCAGATTGAGTTTGGTTTTGTTTGGATTCGAACTCAACCCTCTATTTGCATCTAACAATCCACATGCAATTGCCTCCCTAAAAATAGCCATCCATCACTAACAAAATCCCTAGTCGCTTGTCCATTATTCGAGCATTAACCACTCCCACCAACAACAATTATTGCGGGAAAAAGGAGAGGAAGAGAGTAGTAGCAGCAGTAGCCACTATTCTCCACCTCTTCCTCTCCTCCATCACCTCTCATCGACCTCTTAGACCACCCGTCTCCACTCGCCCCTCCACTTCAACCACTATCACTGACCACTACAAGAAAAATGAGATTTTACGAGGACAAAATTCATCATAGGGTCTTTCCTATTTCCTTGCTAAGTCCTCGTTAAAGAGGTTAGCGAGGATAATTTGTCCTTAGGAAAAATTAACTTGTTAAATCCATTTTACAAGGATATATTCTTCCAATGTACTCTTTTTTTTATAGTGAGGAGATTGTGAGGAATGAAGTCCTTGAAATATCTTCACTATGACCTCGAGAGGTCCTCGTAATATGCTCGCTGAGAGCTCGCCAAATATGTGACGAAACTATCATTGTCCCAACATTAGTGAGGACAATGCAAGGAAATGTCCTCTTTAAATCCTTATTAATACAGTTCTTAAACCTTAGTGAGGACATTTCCTTACAATGTCCGCGCTAAATCTGGGAAGTATAAAAAAAATAATAACATCGATGGTATAGATTAATATACTTGCTAAAATGACATTTAAATACTGTTACAAATAAATTAAATTACACATAAATTATGCATCCACAAATTTTATAAAAAAAGTTTTAATTAATATTACAACATAAGGTTTTACACATCCATTTGTTCACAAAATTGATAATAATACAATACTGAAATGATATATTGTAATATCCCGAACCTTAACCTTCCTACTTAATCACAATTAATAATGATTAAGTTATTTTTAGTGAAGGTTGCCAGTTATGGTGCGTGGTGACCCATGGGTGTGTGTAATCGAAGATGAAATAATGTAGGATGCCATAGTGTCATCGAGACCCTAATTCATGAAGTATTTCATAGATATTGGGCGTTTGGAGTATTTCCTTTTTTGTCCAAGGGTGTTTATGCAAAATTAAGGTGAAAAATTCAATAAAGAATTGACCACGTGAGGAGAGGGTAGCTATAGGGCATGGCCTGCATGCATGCATAGAAAATTCAGAAGAAGAAAAGAAAAGAAAGAGCGGGAAGAAAAAAGAAAGAAAGGAGGGAAATCGAGAGGTGGAGGAAGAAGAAGAGAAGGGAGAGGGGAAATGGCCATCCACCGCCTGTGCTCACCGTCACCGTCGTCGAGGCTTGCCAGATCTTGTTGCCACCCTATGGGGAGAGAGAAGATGAAGAATCCATGGCAAATAGAGAGAAGAAGGATATGGAAGAGAGAAGAAGGAAGGAGAAGAAGGGCCAAGAGGGCCGATGAAAGGTGAACATTGAGACAGGAGAACTCGCTGGAAGTCGGATGAGCTCGATGGATGCCAGTAGAGGTAGTGAACTCGCCAAAATGAAAAAGGGATCACTGGAATTCATGTTTTAGGTACACATTCCCCTTTGATCTCTCTCTTTCTACTTTTAGTCCAATTTGTGAAGAATGATGTAAATTTCAGTTGGAATCCATGAGAATGAGTAGTGTAGCTTGGATTTGAGGATTGTGATGCTTCCAAGAAATTTACATGAATTATCAGGGAATTTTGGTGAATTTTCGTGAAAAGGGCTATAATAGATTTAAATGAGTTCTCTAGCTTTCGATTTTTATCTCTTAAGTAATGTTTAATGATTTTTGATGAAATTTGTCCCAAATAAAAGTAGACTTGGGATGCTTTGATTGAGTATCTTTATAGGATTTGTGGTGCCCCATGAATGAGTCTGCCCAAAGCTCCCATTCCGAGTGATTTGGTTTTAGAGTTGATAGTCGTTTTTTAGAAAAACGACAGGTTTGGCATACCAATGGAGTTTGATATGCCGAATAAAGGATTTTTGACGTATCGATCCTTTTCAGCATGTCGATATGACTGTCAAATTTATTATAAATCCCTAGGTCAATACACCGAATGGGTCTGGGATATCGATTTGTCTCTTTGGCATGGAACCAAAGTGTTGGTTTGGTCGACTAAAGGATTTTGGTCTACCAAACCAGGACCTAAATCTATTTGTACGTGTTATAAGTGTTGGTTAATATATATACATATATACATAAATACACACACACACACACACACATACATACATACATACATACATACATACACACACACACACACACACACATACATATATGTGTGTATGTATGTATGTATGTATATTTATGAATGTATGTATGTATGTATGTATATATATATATATATATATATATATATATATGTATATATATATAGATATATGCACTATTAGAAAATCTACAATTTGCGAGGAAAAATAGCGAGAACTTAGCGAGGAACGTCCTCGCAAACATATGGAGAGGACATATAGCGGGGAAATAGCGAGGAGTATTTCTCGCAATAATTTTCCGAGTATTTAGCGAGGAGTCCTTCTCGCAATGTCCTCGCTTTTTATTAGCGAGGACATAGCGAGGAAATGTCCTCGCTATTTTCCCTCGCTAAATCAGATCTAAAATACCGACGCACGGGGTCGTTTTCCTTTCTTTCTTACCCTAGTTTTACTCATCTGCCTCCTCCTCTTCCATGCTCCTCCTCCACCTCCACCGCTGCTGCCGGACGCAACCTCTTCCGTGCTGCCAGACGCAACCGGACGCAACCTCTTCCGTGCTCCTCCACCTCCTCCACTGCAGTGCCTCCTCCTTTGACGTCCTCCTCCTCTCGCTCGCACAGACTCCTTCGGCTGTCGGACGCAACCTCTGCCTCCTCCCGCTGCCGCAATCTGATCGCGCCTGCAATCTCGCGAAGCAGGTTTGTTGTGCATCTTTCTTTAGGACCTGCATGAAGGATCAATTGCGCGCTGATTGCATGTCTCTCTAATTTAATTATTCTGTTGTTCTATCTACTTGTTGACTTGAAGATGGTTTACTCGTTCTAATCTTTTTAAAGCTGGACTTGGACCTTTTGGACCTCTTGCCTTAGGAACCTTTAATTTCATCTTAAAATCATATGTGAATGTGACCCAGACCAAATACTATTATACCTGTTTAAAGTGCTTCTTCCACATGTGTGTTTCTAACAGCATCTTTTCATAATCTATTACCATAACCATGAGGCTGAATGGGTTGTTACAAACTCGAATGCTTCTTCTCCCATAGTCACAGAATTCTACGTCTTTAAATACTAGACTAATAAAATATGTCAAGGCTTACACAAAATATATATATTGCAATAGACAACCACCCAACTGTCATATGGGGTTAGCCAACTGAAAAACACACATGAAGTTGTGTAAATACATAAGATGGACAAAAAATAAATAAATAGGAATGATGAATCCTTTTGCCTTATCTTGGCGGCAATAGCATGAACACAAAATGGGTGCTAAACAAGCTGAACCTGAACAAACTGATCTCAGTTCAACTTGAACTTACATAAAACTAAAGAGTTCAGCCCAACTTTGAATCAAATAGAAGGTTGAATTTTGGTTCATAAATTGTTTTTTTATCCAAAACTGTGTTTGAATTCCATTGACTCAGTCAGATTGATGCACTGAAACCATGCCAACTCTAGCCACAAAAGGCTCTCCAAGGGCATGGTAACATAGACTAAATGCAACTTGTTTCACAAGATCTGCATGTAATATGACTCTGAAGTTTGAGCTACATGTAGAC
>JAMKQA010007650.1:0-15284 GCA_024699735.1 Posidonia australis | reverse complement strand
TTCTTAAAATATCATCCTTTTTATACTTGAATCTTGTAAGTCTTTCAATGATCTTCCTCACAAATATGAACTATGAAATATTCTCATAAAGCACATTAATCCTTTGTTATCATCAAAATCAAGATAAGGCTAATAAAGCCAACAGACTCTTCTATAGGATAGTTGTCCGTGATAGTGCAGACGTCGTGGTTACTCTTTGATGGATTGCTTGTGGCTAATGTCAATTGCTTCGCACTGAGCAGCATGACATAGTGTGTTTGACTTATGGTTATGGGGTTGCGCTTGTGTGGCGAGATGCTTTGCACCAGAGTGGCATTGTTGGTTTGTAGTGGTTGCACTAGAGTGGCGTTGTGGCTTTTGTTGTACCTTGATTCAAAGAATCAAACTTTAGTCTAGAGAAGACCATGTGGTTTGGAGTAGAGGCTCTATGCTGATTTTTGTGATTTATGTGTTATTATGGTAGGTTTTCTAGATGCTATAGAGACTATTCAGACGCTGTTGATTGTCTTGTCCACATAGAGAGTGTGTCGGATTAAGTAGTGTGGCTTTTGATACTTTTGGTGTGATTTTGGGCTTAATCTGGTGAGAGTAGCCATTTCAAGCGTGTATGAAAGAGTTTTAAAGAACATGCGTATGGTTTTTGAGAGGAAAAGAGAAAAAAGGTTTTAAAGGTATATTTTAAAGGAATTACTGTGTGCTGGGCAACAATAGCTTACCCTATTTATGGTGTTGTGGCATTTGAGAGAGAGATGCTTATGTTTGGTTGTTCCTCGGTGTAGATGGCCTATTTGTTTGGTGTTTTAGGTGGAGTATGTGCTGGGTGACTGTCTTAAGTGGTCACTCATGTGTACTTTTGATTTTGTGTTTTCGTAGGTGCAGGATAAGAGTTGATTTACTAATGCATATAGGATGAAGTTATGTTGCCACACATTGAGGGTTCTGGTGAATGTTTAGCTATTAGTTTTTTCTTGTTAAATATGCCTAGTAGTGTATACTTAGATTTAGTTTTAGAATTAGTATAATTGTAAATGAATAAAAATATAAAAATGAAAATGAGTGGTAGCTACTTGTAGGTCGTTTTAGCGGCTCTCTAAAAGTGGAGAGCCTACAATTTTGGGTTTTGCATCTTGTACCATTACTCTCATCATATAGTGAAATATCTCTCTCTATCTACCTCAAGGATGTAAACCAATTTAGTTGAACCTCATACATTTTTATGTTTGTATGGGTGCTTTTCTTGTTGTGTTTTTTCTTTCTCCTTTTACAATTTGTTTGTGGTTCATAAATATAGACATGCCTTTCCCAATAGATATATGATGCATAATTTATTTTTTGCAAACTAAATAATATAGAGATTGGACGAAATATTAACTTATAGCACATGAGGTATGAAATCAATAACATATAGTGTAGATTAAAAAGAAACTTCAGTTATTCAACTAGTTTCTGGTTTAAAAATTAAATACACATCTAGAACTTGGGCCGACTTTTTATTGGGCCCTTGGAACATTTCAGTCCATGAGTTATTTATCAGAGTTTTTGTTCCGGTTTCAAAGTCTTACTTCAGCATGGTGAATTGGATAGATCTAGTTTTACGAATTTGAACTGTTTATTAATCTGTGAATCTTCAATGTTAAAGGAAGCCACTATGTCATTCTCAAAAGCTCTTGGATGGTTGGATTCAAATGCATAAAAGTTTAATACATTATATCCAGCCACTTATGCCCAATTACTGGTTAAGATTTTGAATTGGAAAGGAACTGAACCCTTACTTCCGAATACATCAGCTGCCTTTTAAGCTTATGGTATGCCTGTAAATTGAATTAGACAACATAAAGTAAAACTACTCATCCATTTGAAAGTGTAATTATTCTAAAAGTACTGGAGTCACTACTTTGTGTTAAACAACTTTTGCAATCAACGCATAGTTCTAGATAAAATTTGAGCGTATACATTTTATTCAACAAGGCATAGGCACGAGAAAAATGTCTCTGTGGGGATTTATACATTTCACATTAACTTGAGTAAGAGCTAGTGCAACTTTAAATCCATCATACCATCGTGGTGGAGAATCCGACCAGCTGTCATACCTTTACGAAAAGAAAAGGAGGAGAGAAAGACAAATAGATAGAAGAAGAAGAAGATGATGAAGATGAAGATGAAGAAGGACATGCTTCATTAATGAATTCTTCTCCCTCAATGTGAAGGCCAGAGGAAAGCTCCCATGGCAAACTCCCTCTTACAGGCAAGGTCCCCATCGACAGGCAAACCATACTCCTTAAGAAGGCAGTCCAGCTTCCACTCCGGCATCTTCTCGTAGTCAGCTCTAGTGTACCTTGGGTAGTGCAATGGCATCTGGAAGACACTACACCTCTCCTCCAACTGGTGCTGCCCATTCGGCACAGACACACCACCACCTGCCTTCGTTCCCAAACTCCCAGCTGCAATCGACCCCATGTATAACTCTTCTTCTCCTTCTAGCTAGATCGATCTCTTGCACTATTCTTCTAACGTGTTCGGTGCTGGCCCTTTTGTAGGACAGTTGATGCCGGAGGTGGGAGGGAAGAAAGTCGTGGCCAGAGGATGGGCATTGATGGCGGTTAATGCGAAAGTTTACGAGATCCGGAAGGAATAGGGGAGATAAAGAACCAAGGGACATGCGTGCATGTTACCAGGGTTCACGTCTTCTTTCACATTCTTGGGTTGGTAGAAAATTAGAAGAACATGGTTGGAATATAGTGCTCTTCGCCCATGCTTCCATGCATGCATGCATGCATAGGTTCCGTTTGGAATTACGTCTGAAACCGATGTTTTGCTAAAACACATTTTTCCTGAAAAACAGTTCCAAATGGATCTTTCGTCTGGAAGTTTTTTTTTTCAAAAGTGATGATCAGATTTTCTATGATTTTGAACTAAAAAACCTATTGTCAGAATAACTGTAATATATAGATTTTGACTAAAAGCTATAGTTCGTTCCAAATGGAATCATAGTTAATGAGCCTTATGAATGGAATGAACTAGAATTCGTAATTAGTGTTGCATCATGTGTTGGCACTTGGCAGAACGGTGTGGATGGATGCTATATATATTTGGGAAGGTTTTGTTATTGCTACTTTTGAGAAATATGACTAGGAATAGAGAATGGGTCCAATCATTGTGAACATCTGGTTTTAAATTTTGTTCATTTCTGGAAATTCCTGTTGATAGAGCGAGCCGTCATGTTAGGTTGGTCAATTCATTGAATAAATTTGATTGACGTGGACAATTGCAGATCTCCAGTTGATTAGGCTGCAGTCTTCATCTCCATGATCGTAAATAGCACCATTGTTGTGGTGTTGCCCTCTGCCCCACGGCAAGAACCTTCCAGCATAAATCCATAAACCCATGATTCAGCAGCCAGTGACCAAAGGGTCAGTGTGTGGTTGCTTTAGATATTCCAGTAAACTCTATGCATGGCAAACAAAGCTGTCTTTGATTCTTATGTTATTGCAGTTATAGCAGTGTTCTTGAATGGTGGCTGGCCGTTGATGTGTAACAAGGCAAGTAGTTCTGGTTGAGGTATTGCCATTATTTAGCTGTAAACTGAAGATAGGACCGGATCGAACCTTGTGAATCATATTGATTTTATTCTTCATTCTGCACGAAATGATGGACTTGTGATATGTGAGGTTGAAGTGATAATATGTTTTTCTAGTATTAATTTAAAGATTAGATTTACATTAAATCCAAATATGCTCAACATGTTCAAATATTAAACCGCGAAGCTGGTATTGCTTGATGGTACACAACCGAATACAAGCAAGTGGGTATGTATTGAATAGAAAGAAGCTAAGCAAATGTCAGAATGATTTGCATGTTGTGTGGTAGCTCTCCAATTGTTGTTTTGGTGTTTTCTGCTTGCCCCTCTAACCAAGCCTTAACTACCCGTGCCTAAGCAGAGATGAAATGCACTTCACGTTTTCCTGCACTCATGCACGCGTCAAGAAAAAAGGATTTAACATTTTAATTTATAGTTTGCAACTCATAATCAATTCACTATGGGTAAACAATTCTAGGATTATATTAGGCTCATATATACTCATTGCAATTTGCTAATCTAGGACTAATTTATCTCCATTAGTATATTGTCATTTAAATGAATTGCCTCTAGCAAGAGTGTTAGATATTGTGAAAGTTTGATTGAAAGGACTTAATTATGAGAACTCAACACTTATATAGAAGATAGAGATACATGTTTTCTATCAACCAAAAACTGAGATGTACAAGCCAGAGAGATAAACTATATATGTAACTTATTAACCAATATTATAACGGTAATATTCAATAGATACAAGAGAAGAGGCATTTTAAGACAATTGAAAACAATCTTGCATCAAGATAAGTAATGCAGAATTATTAGCAAGAGCTTAATAAGTATTTGAGTTTTTATTGTTAATTTCTTTTGTGGTGGGCTTTTAAACTTCAAGAAACCACTTCAAATCATTACTCAAAAGATCAAAATTTTCTTCTTCCTATTCATATTCAAAGACTCTTAATCCTTGGCTAATTAATATAAAGTACAAACCATCATCCATATCAACTCTAATCCATGTGGAATAATACACTCTAAAATTAAATAGTCAGATTTCTAGGACATGTTCACATATATAAACAAAAAATAAGCATGATGGAGATATACCAAGACGGAGATGGGCAATTGTTGACAGCAGGTGGTAGGCTACATATTTGGTAAAGATCAAAATAAAAAGATGTAGTTGGGTATGCATCAATGTTTGAGATGCAGGCGTCGAACCTACAGGATCATTCCATCATAACATAGATTGATGATGCCTGTGACTGCTGGCAACTTCATATGGTTTCCATGTAGTACTTCATGAACAGCATAGCAGGTACTAGTGGGAATTGCACACATGGACATGGTGCAATTAATTGTATTTGTTGGGATTAATAATCCCACAGCTTATTGTTACTTGTACAACATGACAATTAGTTACCAAGATGGGGATCCATCAAGTTACAAAATTTATGGTAAGTTGGGCACTGATCGGCTCCCAACAGTAGGTAAATGAGCTTGGAGTATCTCCAAAGGACCACATATGATCTGAAGACTGATGTAGGCTTGTTGTTAATTGTCCTTTAGCTCTTCGAGATGGACATGATAACTCAAGCTGAAATTTGAATTCATCCGAAGTCAAATAGGTAAATTTTATTTTTTGAAGGATCAAAGACGTATTGCATCAAGGAGAAGTTGGTTGCAGCGATTGCTTTCCCGATGGATAAAAAGGAAAGTGAGTTATGACTTCTAATGGTTGCTTGTGCCAACAAATGGGCATAGCGATTGCCTTCCCGATGGATAAAAACAAAAGTGAGTTGATCAAAGTAGAAAACTTGATCTTCACAAAAATGTATGAACTCTCCAGCCGTCCAAGGTGTAAGAGCTTAGACACAACGAACCTAGAGAAGAAGCCAGACAACTTGACAAAGGAAAGAGGAGGAGGACAGGTGGCTAACTGAATTCTATTATATCTATTGAGGAATCATACAAGCCTTTATATAAGCTGATACAGGAATGCTTTAGAAGAATACAGAGCACAGAAGTGTAAAGTTACAAGGCTCATAGAAGCTCTGACAAGAATCACGTCGGAAGCTTCATGAAGAATTTGAATGCATCATCGGGGTAATCCAACATCCTCCCTGAAGCTTTATGAAGATGAGCGGAGTAATAGCTTGGATAGTGGCCACTGATATCTATTGGCAAACAATGACTTGGTGAAGATATCCACAACCTTAAGTGCCAATGGGATGAACCTTGTGCAAATGGATCCTCATGCCAATAGTTCTCTAATAAAATGATAATCGATCTCTATATGCTAAGTTCGACCATGAAATATGGAATTGTAAGCAATTTGCAAGGTGGAGACATTGTCACATAGGATGGTCCATGCTGTTCGGAGAAGGAAGCAAAACCACTAGAGATCTGCCATAATGGACGTCATCACCTGATGCTTAGATTCGACGCTCAATATAGTGATGGTAGATTGTTTCTTGGTTGTCTAGGAGATTAAGTTGGATCTGAAGAAGAGAAAGCTACCTATAACCAAATGTCGGTCTAAGGATTCACCGACCTAATCCACATATGAGTAGGCTAGTAACTGTGGAGTAGAAGTAGAGAACTTGAAGCCTAAGTGCAACGTCCCCTTGATATACCAAAGGATCCTTTTCACTACCTGAAGATGCAAGGATCATGGTTGTTGGAGGAACTATGAGACATGATTGATAGCACAGGTAAGATCTAACCATGATAGAGTGAGGTACTATAAACATCTGATGATACTTATGTAAATAGTGGCATTGGGTAGCAACTCCCCGTCATCATGCTTTATATGAACTCTAGGTCGTAAAGGAGTTGAACATAGAGAATAATTTTCCATGTTAAACATCTTGAGCAAGTCAGTGGCATATCTCGTTTGAGTGAGAACCATTGTGCCAGAATTGGATGAAATCTCCATGCCAAGGTGGAAACCTAGAGAGCCCAGATCACGACAATTGAATTCATGACAGAGAAGCTTGATAACTTGATCAGTAAGTGAACTATTGTTGCCAGTGACTATTAGATCATCCACATAGACAAAGATAATCACCGTAGATGATTGACATTTCTTAATAAAAGGAGAATTAGAGAGGCTTGCTCGAAAACCATGATGAAGCAGAAAGTGTTGAAGCCAATGAAACCAGGCTCTAGGGGCCTGTTTGAGACCATAGAGAGCACAGTTGAGACAACATAGATAGTTCAGTCAAGAGGCATCCTTGTAGTCAGAGGTTGTTGCATAATGACTTGCTCTATTAGGAAGCCTTGGAGAAATGCATTGTAGACGCCCAATTGATGAAGACGCCACTGAAACATGGTGGCTAAAGAGAGAATTGTGCGAATGGTGGTGTATTTAATCACTAGGCTGAAAGTCTCTCCAAAGTCGATGTCTTGTTGCTATTGGTAGCCTTTGGCTACTAATCAGGCATTGTGTCATTCCATAGTATCGTCAGCCCTTCGTTTCACCTTGAACACCCCCTTGGAGCTGACGACATTGACATGAGGTGACAGAGGACCAAGGTCCATGTGTTGTTACAAAGAAGAGCTTGATACTCATCATCCATAGCAACACACCAAGGGGGGAACAATTTAGCCTCTGTGTTGGAGCTTGGCACCTGAAGAAGTTTGTTAGAGATTTTGACAACTAACACTTGGTGCAAAGGATGAGGATATGTGTGTCGAATGATCTCTAAATGTCAAAGAAATTTTTTGGATTGAGACAAGTATGATGCTGGCTGATAAGGGTTGCCCGAGGTAGAAGACCATGAGTTGGTTGGCTCACGCAACATGGCCATTTATGGTGAAGAGGATTTAGAAGAGAGAGAGAGAAGTGGGATTATGAATAGGAGAGAGAGGAGCATTCTGTGGGGTCATAACATAAGTGGGAGAAATATTTGTAATACTAGGTGGATTTCAAATATAAGGAAAAGAGGAAAGAAACAAAGGGAGCTTGGTTGATTTCTCAAGGGGAGCATCAACAATTCAAAGAAGGGAAAAATGTGTTCGTGAAAAGCAACATGTCTAGAGACATACATGTGGCTGATAGGTAAGTAGAGACACTTGTATCCCTTCTATTAAGTAGAGTACCCAAGGAAAATCACAAGGGAGACCTTGGCTCTAGTTTGTGTTTAGTATAGAAAACAAGGTGAGGGAAACACAGACACTTGATGACCTTGGTAATGGATAGATCTAGAGATTTGTGAAACAAGGCATGGAATGGTGAGACACCCTTGAGAAGAGGAGTGCTAGTGCGATTAATAAGGAAGGTAGTGGTAATAAAGGCATGAACCCAAAAAGAGTCTGGCAAAGCAACTTGGTAGGGCAAGCACTATTCCATAGACACAATGTGCCGATGTTTTCTCTCAATAACTCCATTTTACTCCAAGGTGTGAAAAAAGGTTAACTGGTGAGTGATCCCAAAAATAGTGAGCAAGGAAGAGAAAGCACAATTCACAAATTCTCACCATTATCAGTATGTATAGTCTTAATGCAAGTGCAAAGAAGATTCTCAATCATTACTTTAAATTGACTAAAACAAGAGAATAAACCGAATTTTCTAGTTAGAGGAAACAACAAAGTGAATCTAGAATAGTCATTGACAATTGATAGGTAGTAGAGATGTCCTTCAAAGATAGTGGGTGCCGACACCCTAAGATTTACATAAAGTAACTCAAGAGGAGAGGAGGTAGTTTGCTGTCGACGATCAAAAGCTTTGCTAGTGGACTTGCCTAGATGACAAGTAGGATAGACATGCTACACAGAGGAGTGCTTGATGTTGGCACTACAGAGTGTTTGCTGGAGAGCATCTGGTGATGGGTGTCCAAGATGAAGATGCCACAGAGAAAGAATAGTTTGAGGGGAGAGACATGCAAGAACATTGAAAGGAGGTAGGAGAGCACGATAGGAGCCATGCAAGCTAGGACCATTGAGGAGAGTTCATCCATTTGTCTTGTCCTTCACACATAAACCATGCTCATCAAGGATGAATTAGCAATGGTTTTCTTGTGAGAACCGTTGAATGGAGAAAAAATTCTTTGTCAGGAGAGGAACTTGGAAAATGTTATGCACATGAAGAGAGTTAGGAAGAGTAGAGGAGCCAATGTTGGTGATCAACAATGAGCACCAATTACCAATGATGACAGCATCAATACCTGTCTAAGGGGAAGAAGCATGAATGTTTCAAGGATAGGGTGTCATGTGCTGTGTAGCCCTAGAATCAACACACCAGGAGGCACAATCAAGTTAGCTTTGGTCCGGGACAAAGGAGGTAGCATAGGCAAAATTCCCTCATTCATAACACACTCTAGCTGTGTGCCTATGCTGGTTGCGGATTTGACATAGAACAGAGGTGTCTATAGCTGATGACGTAGGAAGAGGAGGTGGTAGATTGGATTTGAAGTGGTTATGGTATTGATACCTTCCTCCATTTCAACCACAACCACAATTGATACGCCCTCTGTGTCCACCACGATGACAACTATGTCGTCCACCATTACGACCACTTGAAGAGTTGGGCAGTTGAGTTGGTATAACGCCCCAAACCCGAGTACGCTACTTAAACCATAGTATCATAAGCAATAATAATGATTATAGCATAAATAAAATAACTATAAATACCTAGGACTCATCCTTCAGGAACTATGTGTGACTAGTGGCACCAAACTCGGGCACCGGAATTGGACTACACCTCACCTACACCTGAAAACCAAACAAAGCACGCGTGAGTGACATCCAAGTCACCTAGTACGTGCCCCCCCCACACACACCGAAACCATGACAAAAACAAGGAAACACAAGTCTTGATTATAACAAATCATGGTTCTAAAAATCCGTTTCAAAACATTCTTTTTCGACATTCCTTCTCCATCAACAGACCTCAATTTCATTTCTATAAGCACAAGGATATGCCTTTTCCAACATTCCTTTGGTGACCTGGATACCTAGGTTCGCATAGCCAAGTCCAGCCTACATCGTCTCAAAACTCGGTACCCACGGTTGTATTTGACAATTGGTTCCATACCAAATTGCCGACACCAAATCTTGTGGATCGGCACAAGCAACCATGGTCGTGTCTGACAATTGGTTCTATTGGAGCCTCATACTTCTACCATATTATTCACACCCAATCCACATGGCTCCTCAACACATATTTATTTCTTTTCAAAACATATAGGTTTTCTCTTTTTAAAATCGTAATTCATTCTCTTTTTATTGCAGGAAATCACTTCATTACAAACTTGACCCTTCACTTGGGTTCCAAGCTCTAAACCACATAAATTCATGCATTCATATTTTGATTGGATCTCATACCCAAAAATCTCATAAAGCCATGCATTTATCCATTTCCTTTCATTTTTTGGGCCTCAAGCCAAAACCACATTCAAGTTTTTTATTTACATTCCATATTCCTTCATGTCATCCACATGGAGAAACATCACTAATACATGCCAATTAACCATTTAAAACCATCTTTTTGCAATTTAATTACACATTCATTCATATGGGCTAAGAACCTAATTCAGTTTGCCGACTAGAATCGGTCAACCGAAATCTCCAGATTTGGTCGACCAAAAACATCCGGTTGTCTGAAATATACCTAAATTTGGTCAACCAAAATCGTTCGATTGCTTGAATTCCTGTCAGATTTTTCTTCTCCCAAGTCCAAAATGGTCAACCGACCCATTCGACGGTTATTCGAAATTCCATGTTTCATTCAACTGAAACCATTCGGTCTATCGAAAAGTGACCTATGGGCTTGATACACGACAAATCGGCATACCAAATACAAATCGACATGTCATTTTCCAAGATTTCAAGAAACGGCCCCTCCCTTGCTACTTAACTCTTCTCCCCATTGGGAGTAAGGACAGACTCATCAAACAAACGACATAATTCTTGAGTAAAACATAGGGTGTAGACCTCCAAGTCTACTTCAAAATCCCTCAATCCATTCACAATTCCATTGAGCATGTTGTTCTAAATAAAATCATAAAGGCATGAAGCTCAAATAAAATCACTATAGCATGCATCAGGAAAATTCGTATAAATCCATGAAAATTCATCCTATTCACAAGATCTCTATACATGCATGACATTCATCTCATTTCTATCATTTTAGCATGATTTTCATGCATTATTCATCATTTTCATGCTTTATTTAACTCAAATCACAAGACGAGAGAGGAAAGGAAGGGGTCACGTACCTTATAGCGCTTCCAACGACCTTCCCACACTCCAACGAACCTCCTCACGCCCCTGATGAGCGCCAAAAGTCCCTAACCAATGGGGAGATCCTCCTCTTCTGATGGCACCTCCCAGGCTCATTCGCACCTCTCTCCCTCCCCATTAGTTCACTAGCTCAGCTCGTGCCCTGCACTCCATCTCCTCTTAAGCCTCTTTGCCTCTACCACCTCTATGAATCCTGTTGATCCCTTGACCAAGTTTGGCATGGAGGAGACAAGATGAGGCAGCTATCGTGTAGGGAGCACGGGTTGTGGAAGAGGAAAAAAAGGAAAGAGGAAGAAGACAAGCACACAAATCGAGGAGCACTGTGCTCAGGTTGACCAAGATCCAACATAGGTCCCACACACACAGGCACAACACTAGAAACCACGCCATCAGGGACTAATACTCAGCCACATATAGAGGGAGAGACACACTACAATACCAGAACATCAGATTATCCATTAATAAACCATATTCAAATATTACAATTAATTCCATGGCTTACATTAATTGAATAATCAGACCCAAATGTTACAGTTGGAGAAGAGTTGGTGGCCAAAGAAGCCTGATCAATGAAAGCCATTGTGGTCATTCATTTCAAGTATTATTCTTCTTGAACCAATAGGTCCTAAACATCATCAAAGGTAATTTTACTCTGGAAATGTAAAGAGGTCACAAACTCTTTGAACTCAAGACTAGGCCATCAAATATGTACTTAATGAGGTCTGAGTTAGGAAGAGGAGCACTGATGGCCGAGAGTGAATCAAAGATACTCTTGGCATTGAGGAGATTGTCCACCATAGTTTGCGATGCCATTTTTTTTAATGTTTGGAGTTGTTCTTGTAGTGTCCAGATGTGAATTTTGGAGATAGGCAATAGCTATTTGGACAGAAGATCCCAGGCCTCCCTTGCAGTTGTGCATGAGATGATTATGGTCTAAAAAGGGGAAGCCATCATTGCCTTGATCCAACTCAGAAACAAATGGTTGGTTATGAGCAAGAGAACATACTCTGGCGAAGGTGAAGATGAAGAATCAAGTGGAGAACGAGTCAAATCAAGAGACATGACATGCAAGAAATATTGTATGGTGAGGACATCAGGGAATTGTGAATGCCAACAGAGGTATGTTGAAAGTGATGTGAGATGTTGAAGGAAGTGGGAAGAGGTTTGGAGGAGGATCAAGATGGAGATGAATCCTGGGAAGAAGCCATTGATGGCATTTGAGGTGGAGAGGGACAGCCCACAAGTGAGGAAGCCATGAATGTCACCTGCGATTGATACCATTTAAGAGTTCAGACACAACCAGAGAAGAAACTAGACAACGTGAGAACAGAAAGAGAAGAAGGACGAGTGGCTAACTAAATTCTATTATATCTGTTGAGGAATCTATGACCATACCGGCGAAGGGGAACCACGCTCCTATGCGATCGGGACCGTATAGAGACCAGTAGGGTCATGGCAAATCCAACAATTCGAAAGATGGGAAGACGGCTTGAAAACATCGGATAAAGCGATATGAAGATAAAACATGGAGTCGGCACTTAGTCTATTCAAAACGGAAAGATAAGGAAAATCCTATCAGAAAAAAAAACTCGAAACCGAATGCGAAATGAGAGATGACTCAAACCAAATGGATACAACACATGGATTATTGTGAACTGGAGAAAGGTTAATGACTCCGATTACGTACGGGGAAGATGTTAGGCACCCTCGTACGCCCGACGAGTCAGTCTTTCTCGGAATATTTGCTCGTATGCATGGTAATGTGGGCACTTAGATGCCAATTAGTGTGGTCATATGGATGATACAAGAGATATAAAACTATACGATTAGGGAAAAAACACGACATGTCAAAAACCAAGGATAATAAAACGAGAGGTACAGTACCATGCAAGATGTATGAGGGTGGCTAGGTTAATGGCTAAGCTGTGCTATATTTTATCCCTAGACGACACGCGCATCAGTGACGCACACTTAGGACTTGCATCCTGGAGATGTCATAGCTATTTGCCATCATGGCCTTATCCCAAGCACACAGAGACCACAATGCAATGGTTAACAAGATGTGAGGGCGATTTATCATGCTAGGGGACATACATGAACTAAGAACTAGGAAAACCACTTCATGAAAGGGCGCTTGAACAAAAACAAGGGATTTAAGCAAGTTAGAGAGTAAAACCATGCTAATAGGAACAAATTGTTGGGATCTTTAGGCTTCACTAGAGGAGGGTGAATAGTGATTTAGTAAGTAATTATCCAATTTCAAGATTTGTTTGGCAATTTGCAATATTTCAAGTAATTAGCTAGTATTTAGGATATACTTAGGAAATTGATATTATGCTAAAGCATACAAAGAAATGGGATAAGAGACAATGAATATACACAAGTAGATTTATAGTGGTTCAGCCTCCTTGGCCTAGTCCACTCCTCGAGAACCCCTCGAGAATTTCACTAACTTGATATTGTTCCGGGCCAAGATCGTGCCGTACACTTTTGACGAATCCTCGCCAAGCTCCACAAAAACCGCGGCTTCCTTCTCTCAATCCGGAGAAGAACCTTTACACTTTACAATTCTTTTGCGATAATCTCCCAAACACAATTTGGTTAAGTGAATGGATGATAATGGAGCTCTCTTGCCTTGGGAGTATTTCTAAAAGAGTAGGAGTGAATGTTTGGAAATAATGATGTGTGAAGCTCTGTGTAGGGTAGGAAGTATATATCTTTTATAGGTGAAGAATGGGGGCCTATTTATAGGAAAACATAGGTATGAGAATGTGTCTAACGTCTCTTTAACGTTCAGCAACGGCTACTGGTTCGGTATGCCGAAATCAAAAATGGTTGACCGAAATGTACAACGGTTAAGTAATTTGGTATACCGAAAATAATTCGGTATGTCGAAAACCACTGATTCAGTATGCTGGTGAATTTTGGTATGCCATTTTGGATTTCTTTTCTGATTTCTAATCTGCATATATTTCGGTATACCGAGGAGATTCGGTATGCCAAAAATGCCCTTAGTCCTATAATGAATGTTTTTCAATGAATGGTTAGTTTTGGGGCTAAGGTAATTTTCCTATGACTCTATGGGAATATTTTGGAGATTATTACAAGTTCCTAGGTACACGAATAAATAGAAAATTACATCAAAATAATTACAAATATTTTTCTTTGTTTCTTTCATCTTGAATTCTTCTTAGTGGCACGTATGTCTTTGTCTTCTTCGAATGTCTTCCGTTTTATGCTTCATTATTCTAAGTTCTTCAATGGTCTTCTTTGCATATATGAACTATGAAATATTCTCATAAAGCACATTAGTCTTTTATTATCATCAAAATTCAAGATATGGCTAATAAAGCCAACAATCTCCTCCGTTTTGATGATGACAAAACTACAAATATTTCAAAGTAAAACAACATATTAACTTTTCTTAGTACTCTCCCCCTTTTTGTCATTAGCAAAAAAATATCATAAACTACCAGCTATCAGTCTCTTTTTGTAAACTTATTTATCCTTATATAAAGATGCTTCAATATTCTCTTCTTTTTGTCAATTCTTAACGATTTATATGATAAAGCTCAAGCCTTTTTCGTCTTGATTTCCTCTAATTCTAATTTTCTCCCCCGTTGTCAAAAAAAAAAAGTGAAGCAATGAGAGCATCTAAAAGAATTTTCAAAAAGAATCATATAAAGTCATTAAAATTTTAAAATTATTCACTTATGGCAAAACAAATTTTTTGTTTTTTTAAATTTATACTAAATTTATATCAAGTTGATCTTTGAAATTTAATTAAAATTATGCTCCCCCTAAAAATTAACTTATAGTAGATGTTGAATCCAATTGGGAAACTGATTTTCAAGAAGATACCAATTATTGAAATCTTTGAATTAATGAAACTCCCCTTATCAATAAGTATGGATAATAACATATTCTTAGTAAAGCTCCCCCTTGATCCAAGCATGGGTAAAGAACAACTTGATTATAGGTTATGTTAGAAAATCGATTTCATATATAGACAAGAAATAGGTCCAAGTATTCAAGATATAAACGTAATCAAGTCATTCCACATATAGCCCATAAGCAATTTCATATAATCAAAAGTTAGTTCAAATTTGATACATGACAAAAACCACAAAACAAGGAAGAAATAATAGTGGATTACTTTGTTGGTGGAGGCGGAGGATGTTGAAGTTTGAGAATCTCTTGATGATATTCTTCTAATTTTTCTTGGACTTGCTCCCAACGGTTGAATGAGTCAATGGCATGGTCATCGAGCCGGGAAGACAGTGAGTCTACGTCAGAGGAGAGTTGTTGAAGTTTGCTATTGGAGGCTTCCTCGATTTTGTCAAGTCGTCGGTTGATGTGGTCTTGAAGAGATGAGAAGAGGGAGGAGATGTGTTCTTTAAGCCCTTCTTCTTCTTCATCAGAGGTATCAGGAGTAGGAGCACGCGAGGAGGTAGGCTGAACATCTTTC
>JAMKQA010007649.1:0-12582 GCA_024699735.1 Posidonia australis | reverse complement strand
GGCGTTGCTCCTGCACAGGGTGGCACGTCATGGTAGTGCAAGCACAATGGTCGCTCCTCAGTGGACTGCTTGTGGCCAGTGTTGTCTGCTTGGCACTAGGCAGTTCGACGCACTGTTTGTACTTGTGTTTTGTGCGGAATCTAGGTTCAATAAATCAGGCTCTAGGCTTAGAGGAGGCCATGGCTTTGGTGCCTGTTAAAGCGTAGTGTTTTGGGAGCAACCACTCTGTTGTTTTGGAGCGGTGGCTCCATTGTTTGGGAGCAGAGGCTCCATGGCTTGGTGTTGTGCTTGGGACTAGAGGGGACCATGTTGTGCAGAGAAGAAGCTCTGTAGTCATGTTTTGGTGTGGCCTTTGTGCTTGATTTGGCAAGAGTGGCCAACTTGAGCATGCATAAAAGATTTTGAATGAGCATACGCATGGTTTTGAAATGGACAAGAAAAGAATGTCCGCTCGCCCACCACCTAATCCCTCAAAAAATAAAGTTTCTTACATTAGATCCCCTGCTGCTCTGGCAAATGTCCGCTCGCCCTTACAACGCCAAGTAGTTTATGCATCCACGCCTACACCTAGAGCACCGCATGCATCACACATTACCCCCACTGCCACACCAGTCTACCTAGCCCCACCGGCCAGGATGCGCCCACCGTTGGCACATCCACAGCCGAAGCAACAGTGCCGTGACAGGCGCCAGTATACCCCATTAGTGGAGCCTTTGAGCATGGTATTTCCCAAGGTCACATCCCTACTAAGGTTGCCTGAGGTGCGCCCACCACCTAATCCACTTCCTGCTTGGTATAACGCCAATGCGTTCTACAATTTCAATCGGGTGGCTGGTCATTCGACGGATAATTGCTTGACACTCAAGGACACTGTCCAAGACTTGATTGACCAGAGGGTCATAGTGATTAACACCCAGGCAGGCGACCCAGCACACACACCAGTGGCCGCCCAAGCACAACCAGCACACCCCAATAGTTAACCAACCTTTGCCACAACATTCATCCTTGGGAGCATCAAGTTCCTCGGGAGTAAATTTTATCTCTTCTTCATCTTCTAAGCCTATCTCTTCCTCCATCTGTCCGACCGACTTGATCCATGATGAGTCGTTCCCTTTTCCCCACCAATTGTATCATTCTTTCCTCGACAATTCTGAGGAATCTATTCATATGATCCGTCTGGTTGTCGAGTCGGAGTACTCCGTGGCGCCACCTGTCATATACTCCCAGCCACCAACCCCAATCTATTTATCAGCCTAGCCCCAATCTAGGCCAAGTCAACCATCATACCCTCAGACTCACCAGAACTACCAGTATCCTTAGGTTTACCCTCCTACTCACCCACATCATTCAACCACATCTGTACAGTTAGTTACCCGCCCCCCAGTAGTTGTTACTCTAACCCACGACACGTATCGTGTTCTTTACAACTATGCCACAGAAATGTGTGTAGAAGTGACACGATCGGGTAGAGTATACAAACCCCCAACATCTAGGCCTTATTCCCCAAGATTAACCCCTAACCAATTGCAAGCCCAGTCATCTAGAACACCAGCCCTGCAGCACCAACCCTTGTCCAACTACAGGCACACTCTCCACAGCTACCCATGTCTATAGTAGCACCGTCTAATCCTACCACTAGCAGCCAACCCCCAGCTGATATCACTGCACAACTTAAGAAAGTTAAAGCCGATATCTCTATTTGAGACCTAATTCACACTTCGGCAAAGCATAGAGAAGCCTTCCTTAGAGTCTTCCAAGCTGCCCGTGTGTCCCCAACCATTGAGCCAGCTACCCTAGAGAACATGGTAGGAATGATAGCAGTGCCACAAGTTATCTCCTTCTCTAGCCTAGAGTTACCTCCATCTAGCGCCAACCATAATTCCCCCTTGTTCATCACCGTACAGCATCAGAGCTTTCGCATCCCTCTCACATTGGTAGACAATGGAGCAGGCTTAAACGTTTGCCCCTTGCGTACCGCAAGTGCAATCGGATTCAAGTCCGAGGACATTACGCTAGCTGTGAAAGGGATGACAGCTTTCGATAATACGCATCATGATGCACTTGGGATCTTGATCATTCCGTTGACCGTAGGCTCTACTCGCTTCGCCGCAGAATTCTATGTCGTAGACATTGAACCCTCTTTCAACCTCTTGCTTGGATGCCCTTGGCTTCACAAGCATCAAATCATTCCTTCAACCCTCCATCGTATGATTAAGTTTTGCTGGGATGACAATGTTGTTGTTGTCCTGGTGGAGGATTTGACGGTTGAATCTGCCTCTGCAATAGCCCCCCAAACCATCCACTTTGAACCAAAGCCTTCCGATGTTCTTTATCAGGTTAATTGGTTTGAGTTGGTTAATTTCATTCCACCCTCGGAGCATGTCGGCCATTTGGCCACTTGCGGTAACCCCCGTTTGATGGTCGACAATTTGTGTTGCATGT
The DNA here is from genome assembly GCA_024699735.1 of Posidonia australis. Taxonomy (NCBI): domain Eukaryota; kingdom Viridiplantae; phylum Streptophyta; class Magnoliopsida; order Alismatales; family Posidoniaceae; genus Posidonia; species Posidonia australis. The sequence continues at coordinate 10,140 of JAMKQA010007649.1, read as the reverse complement.
GGGGAGATGAGAAAGGATCGCCTCTAGGGCGTTATGGCCAAGGAATCGCCAAGCTGATCGAGGCCGAGGAATGGATTGAGCGAGAAGGCTTGGGTTATGAATGCTGCTACCAGAAGAGGAGGTCGCCACGCTTTGGTAAGTCTTCCAAGATGATTATTCCATGGAATTTAGCCAACTTTATCAGCGTAGGCATTTTTGGATCCAAACCAAGGTTCATATGCAGTGTTGGCGCCATCAACTTGGGTTTGTCTGGAAAAGTCATGTCAAGAAAGCGGTCGGCCAAAGACGGAGCAGGGTATGGAGAAGGAGATCGTGCAAAATAGTGGCCAGACAGAGATATATCCAGCAGCTCAGAGGACAAAGCAGTTATTAGTCGAGACAGTGGTCTAGGAGGCAGACTTAGAAAGGGGCCTAGATGATGACATTGGTGATCTGGACCTTTTATTTCAGGAGAAACTGAATGTGCTCGCGGAAGATTTGGTAAACACGAGCGCATCAGGAAAGGTAAAGCAGTCATTCCATCATCACCAGCAGGCACACCAGTACCACCCCAGGACCAAGTTTCAATTATGGTCCTGCACGAGACAGAGACAAGGGATGCTAGACCAATGGAGTTAATCTCTTGTCAGCCGAGAGGCGGGTCTAGCTGGTATTGGCAGTATAAGCCTCACTTGGAGGGTGAGGATCAAAACCTTGAATTAAGCACAAGTGAGACGGCCAGCGGTAGTCTCACTACTTGCAGTAGAGCTGCTGCCAGCATGCAAAATCTTGTATAGATAGCAAAGAAAAAGAAAATCCCAAAAGAATCAAAAAAACAAAAAAAATCAAAAAACGAAAATAAGGAGGCATTAGTTTCAGAGGCAGGGATTCCTAGCACCTCAGGACATCCAGATAGGGAAACAGAAGAGATCACATAATGCCGATATAAGAACACGAAAGTCACTATGACCGTCACTAAACGCCACCAGGGCGCGGAATCAGAAGATGTCCTCTCAATTGACATCACAAATCTGGCATTTGAGAAAGAAATCCTGTCAGAACTTATCGCCTATGAAGAAGAGGATGTGGTCAGTGGAGCAAACAATGATGATGAGCCATCACAGATTCCATTTTATGATAATGACCCGGAAGGCCCAAATCTTCATGTAGAAGAGGAGACGGAGCTTATCAATATCGGCACGATAGAAAACATCAAAGAAACACGCATCAATGCCAAATTATCACCACAAGCAAAGGCAGAATTTATAGCTTTCCTGAAAGAATATGTAGATGTCTTTGCATAGAGCTATGATGACATGGTTGGATTAGTCATTGAGGTGGTAGTTCATACATTACCACTAATACCATGTTCAAAGCCAGTCAAGTAGAAGCTTCACAGATGGCAACCTCAATGGCTCTTGAAGCTTAAAGAGGAAATCATGAAGCAGTACAAAGTCAACTTCCTTAAGGTTGTGATGTACCCTAAGTGGCTCGCTAATGTGGTGCCTGTGCCGAAGAAAGATGGACGGGTTCGCATGTGCATCGATTATCGAGACCTCAATAAAGCGAGACCCAAAGAAGATTTATCGCTACCCCACATGGACATTCTGGTGGACAACACTGCAGGGCATAAAATGTTGTCATTTATGGACGAGTTTTCAGGATATAACCAGATTAGAATGGCCAAAGAAGATATGGAGAAGACGTCTTTCATCACCCCATGGGGAGTCTTCTGTTACAAAGTAATGCCATTTGGACTGAAAAATGCAGGCACAACATACCAAAGGGCCATGACGGTGTTATTCCATGATCTTATGCACTAAGAAGTTGAAGTATACGTGGATGACATGATTGCCAAGTCTAAAGAGCCCGAGGACCATCTCTCCTGTTTAAGGAGAGTATTTGACCACCTGCAGAAGTATAAGCTTCGCCTAAACCCCAACAAATGTATATTCGGAGTATCTTATAGAAAGCTCTTGGGTTACATTATCACCAAAAGAGTAATTGAAGTGGACCCTCACAAGCCAGAGCTATTATTGACATGCCTCCCCCTACCACTGAGAAGGAGATTCATGGTTTATTAGGCCGGCTACAATACATCAGCAGGTTCATTGCACAACTTACACCTATATGTGAACCAATATTCAAGCTCCTGAGGAAGAACACCCGAACACGTTGGAATGATGGATGTCAAGCGGCCTTTGATAAAATCAAGCAGCTTCTGGTGAAGCCTCCCATTTTAGTTCCCCCCACATCGGGACGACCTATGTTATTATATCTCTCTACAACACAATATTCAATGGGCACAGTTCTGGGACAACACGATGAATCAGGACGTCGAGAGAGGGCAATCTATTACCTCAGTAAAAAGTTCAATGACTGCGAGGTCAAGTACAACCCAATAGAGAAAGTTTGTTTATCCCGGGTGTGGGCCACCCAGTGCCTCAGACGTTATATGATGGCCTATTCAATCTTGTTATTATGTCGGCATGACCCTATCAAATATCTATTCCAAAAGCCAGCCATGGTGGGCAAATGTGTTAAATGGCAGGTGATGTTGTCTCAATATGATATTACATTTGTCACACAGAAGTCTATGAAAGGACAAGCAATGGCAGATCACTTGGCCGACTTAACCTTGCCAGAATATCAGCCGCTGCAAACCCAATTCCCAGATAAAGATATATTATTTGCAATGGGCGATGAAGAATTAGAGGGACCCCAAAATGAGCATCAGTGGTGTTTGTATTTTGATGGTGCAGTCAAAAAAAGAGGAAGAGGCATTGGTGCAGTTCTAGCAATGCCACAAGGACAGCTAATCCCCTTCACAAGAAAGCTGACATTTGAATGCACCAATAATGAAGTTGAATATGAGGCATGCATTTTGGGCCTACAAGTGGCAAAGGAGCAAGGTACCCGAGAACTCCATGTATATGGCGATGCAATGCTGGTTATTTCACAAGTCAATGGCGACTGGAAGACGAAAGACCAGAAGCTCGTGTTATATCATGAACATTTGTTGAAATTGATTGAAGAGTTCAAGGACGTTAAATTTTCCTTCATGAAGCGAGCTAAGAATGCCTACGCAGACGCTCTAGCTACCCTGGCATCATGGTTATCACTCTCAAAGGCACAGGCCATAGACATCCCTGTCACTTGTGTTGAGCAGCCAGCACATTGCATGCATATTCAAGAAGCGCCATAGTCAGCTGAATTGCCTTGGCAAAACGATATTAAAACTCTCCTGGAGTCTGGTAGTTTCCCTCTTCGCATTTCTGCAATAGATAAAAAGACCTTGACATGGTTGGCCTCTAAATTTATGCTCGGGGCCGGGCAATTATACAGAAGATCTTATAACCAGATGCTTCTCAGATGTGTGGACAAAAAGGAAGCAGATATGATAATGTTAAAGGATCATGTAGGCACCTGTGGTCCATATATGAAAGGGGTTCTCCTGGCCAAGAAAATTATGCTGCAGGGGTATTTCTGGTCCACTATGGAAACAGACTGCTGCCAATTTGTGAGAAGATGCCATAATTGCTAGATACACGGCAATTTCATACATGCTCCCCCACAACAATTACATAGCATGTCATCACCTTGGCCCTTTTCCACTTGGGGAATTGACGTTATCGAGGCCATTCATCCTGCTGCATCCAATGGGCACCGCTACATTCTATTAGCCATCGATTATTTCACAAAATGGGTAGAGGCGGCATCATATAAGATAGTCACAGTAGTAGTTACAGAGAAATTTATCAAGAATAATATTGTCGCCAGATATGGGGTTCCATATGCCATCATATCAGATAATGGGACCAACTTCATAGCGAAGAGAGTCGAGGATTTTCTTCAGAATTGCAAGATCAGACATCACAGATCCTCTCCTTACCGACCACTAATGAATGGTGCAGTGGAGTTAGCTAATAAAAATCTAGTAAAAATCTTGAAAAAGATGGCTGAGACTCATAGAGATTGGTATGAGAAGCTTCCCTATGCGTTATGGGCCTACAAGACCTCGGTCCGGACCTCGACAAGAGCAACACCGTATTCTTTGGTATACGATATGGAGGCAATCCTTCCTTTTGAAGTAGAAATCCCATCATTAAGAATCTTCAAGGAAGTAGAATGGATCCAAGATCGCTGTGTTTAGTTAGATTTGATCGACGAACATAGATTGCAAGCCTTACATCATGCCCAATGCTACCAGAAGCGAGTGGCCCGAGCATATCAGAAGAAGGTCCGACCCACAAAGCTTTGAGCCAAGTGATTTGGTTTTGCGTGCCATTCATTTGCCTGATGCACGAGGAAAATTCAAGCCCAACTGGCGTGGACCATTTCTGGTAAAGGAGGCCCTATCTTGAAGTGCAATCATTCTTGAAGACATGGACCATAGGGAGCAATCAGAACCTGTTAATGCCTCCTATCTGAAAAAGTACTACCAATGACTCCTCATCAATCCCAAGCCTTGCACCGTGAGTCATGCATTTCCATGTTCTTTTCTTTGCATTCACCTGCTAATATTTTAGGCTATTGCATCCCAACATAACATGAATAATGTCCTACACTTTTCTTTTGCATTGTAGTCAAAGCATTATCATTGTCCGATGAGGAAAACCGAAATTCAGCCTGCTTAGGAAGAGTTTGTTTCTCCTCACGTGTTACTACCCATGAGACTTAGGGTGTGAGGGAGCGATTACTCAGTGACATGGACAAAATGCACCGATTCCCAGGAAGGCCTACATCTCCAAATGAAGAAAAAATGTTAGTTCTAGAGAGAGTGCGAGCAATAATAAAAAATACAGACTCTGGAGTACAAAAGAAAATAAGGAGACAAAAGTAGTAGATAGAAGTTACCTCCACTGAGAGAGGCATACAGGACGACCCTATCCCTCCCATATAACTTGGAGAGGAGTCGAAGCATATACCAATAGATCCTACATTTGCAAAGGGACTAGCCACCCCTTTTATATCAAATAGAAAGAGCAACCACCCCTCAACTTAGGTGTTTATTACCTCCAAGCAGGAATAAGGTAAGTCAGTATGCCTTTGAGGGAGAAAAAGAAATATGAATCATTAAAAGAGTAGATGTAGGGCCCTAAGAATTTGGCATGGAGTCCATGACATCTAAAGGAGAGCTACAAATAAACCTAAGTGTCTAGGTTAGTGCCACGTGAGTTGAGGACATTTTCACTTCTTATGGTAGGCAATACAGGCTTCATTGGCGCTCAGGGCACCAATGTCTATTAATCATGCATCAATCCTGTCTCTGCATTGAACTTTGCACAGCATTTAGCATTTAAAATCATGCATGTTTTTGTATCATATTGCAAGACATTTTGCCATATTCCAACCAGGGGCATGCCAGCTCCATTTTTGAGTTGTAATATTGGCAAATGGGAATTCTGACTAGAGGCATGTTAGTCGCTTCTTCGGTTTTAGGAGGTCCTTGACTAGGGGCATGCCAGCTACCATTCTACATCAATGGGACAGTGTTATAAGAAATGTGTGGGCAAGTGCAAGCAATACAAGTGTCAGGATGACACGATATGCAAGAAAATTCTTATTTTATTCTAGCTCATCACTTATACAAGTTTTGCTCATCCGACAATAGTGGACCAGATGATCTCAATCGACTCTACGCCTCTTTGAGCTGCCAGCCTCTATAAAGCAAGTACCATTAGGAGGAATTTCACTTATAGGCCATGTTTCTCGTATTTCAGCTTCATACTCTGCTATGTAGCCTGAACCCTCAGTATTAGCAAGATCAAAAGATTGAATACCGACACACGTCATGCAGGCTAGTTTTGAGGTTGTCACATCAGAGTCACAAATATATTTCTTGTAGCAATCAGGGATGGGACTTTGCTCAATTGAATCCTAGCAAAAGCCGAATTGGCAAAGAACACAGGCTGGATGATATTCCACACCGCCCGTTAGCCCCAGAAGGACAACCAGTCCCATGACCCTATCATTAAAGAAGATAGTAAAGGATTTTGGGGTTGAGAATAGAATACGCCAAACCACAATGTCCTTCGTAAGATTCCGCAGTCTACCGCACAGCTCATGATCGCCTGGAAGGGTCTGTGAATGGTTGGTACGGCTATAGGTTTCAAATGCCGAATGCTGAGGGCGCAAGACTTCCATTCCCATATGAGCGGCAAAACAAACTTGGCAGGAGAAAGCGAAGCATGATTAGGATAAACACAGTAGAACATTGAAATAACATGGTTTACTCACATGCACAAGAGCACTGCAGCAATAGAAATGCCTGGAACGTTTCAATGCCCGATCCAAGCCGACATAGGTCTCTGCCAGAAGAATGGGAGCAAGATCAATATGGCGAGTAACCATTGCCAACGCTATTTCTACCACTTTGATAGCCACTGTCATCTGGTGATGACTAAAAATGAGTTCTCCAAGAAAGCGTACCACAAAGCCATGAAGCCACAAGCTACCCAAGGAGGAACGGTTGTTGATAATCTTATCAAAATTATCCAAGCGTAGCATGGTAGCCGATCCATCTTTACAAATGAGGCTCTTCTCGCAAGCACTCCAAGATAAACCAGTCAGTTGGCTCAAGACCGAAGCATAACTATTACAGTGCATAAAGATAGGTGGAAACATGTACGGTGACAGGCCGCATATCCGTCTGACTTCTTCCAAGGTCAAAGTTAGTTCCGTCTGGCTGAAGCAAATTACATGGAAGGCCGGTTTCCAAAATCGAGCCACAAAACATTGCAGGTGCCAGTTCACTTCCACTTTAGCTATGTTTAATAGGGCGGAAGATATACCCCAAATCCGCAATTGCTCGCGATCTGCGGTCGTTAAAGCATCAATCCAGGCACACAAAACATCAGAACAGTATTACGGTGTCACCATGGTGGGATAGCCCTGTGGACACGAGTTTGGGCCAGATATGGCAAAAGAAAAAGCAGAACTTGGCATATCTATAGGGCAAACAAAACAATCCAGTAGAATATGATCTCAATGTGGGGAAATGACATAGAGAATATGAATCAAAAGGCATGCTCAGAATAATTTGTCTTGTTGTAAATCTGAGATGCTATTGCAAAATATGAAATCTATATATTGCTTTCCTTCTCGTGTAGCAAGGCATGAAGAAACCAGCAGAAGAAAAAACAAAAAAGAAAGAAAAAAACATATACATATGCAGAGACTTATTCCAAAAAGGGGATTCACGTACCATTGGGATGCAAGGTGTAGCGCAGCTGGAGCCCAGAAAAGATCAAAAAAAGGAGCTACAAGTGAGGATGAAGATTTGAGGTTATTTTTGCAGTGAGGGCGGTGGTATATCTCGCTGGGAATGCAAGTTTATATAGGGAAGAAGCAAAGGGTCTCAGCCAAAAAAGAAAGCAAGCTGGCATTTTTGGGAGGAGAACCAAGGTGACACACCTAGATGGCGCACCCCCTAGTCGAAAATTTTGGCAACACCTCCTTTATAATATGAACCTCGCCAAATCGACGCCAACTTCTTAAACTTGTATAGAAATTTCATATATCATACACAGACATTACCCCTAGAAAGGGGCGCATTCCAAAATTTAGATTTGTCATTCCAAGAAAGTTCTCAAAACAGATTTACAATGTTCGAGGCACAGTGTTAATACAAAGCTTGACTTATAGCAAAAAATTAAGAGATGGCTATTCCTCGTCCGACTCCTCCTCGTCGGACAATGCTTCTTGAAAACTCTTAGCCAAAAGACGAGCTCCTCGCCGGGTGATCCGGCGTGACCACTAGGCAGTAGCAGCAGCTTGAGAGCGGGCAGCAGAACTCTGAATCCCTTGTGAAAACTTTGTGTCAAAATGATCTTCCTCAGAAGCTTCCATAGTGAGTTCCCCACTGCTAGCTGCATTCACCTCGTGGGCTGGGAAATCTTGTTGTGAAAAGAATATCAAGCCTTGTGTTAGTGGCCAGAATTGTTAAGCAAAATAGCAAAAGCAGAAGAAAAAGAAATACCCAGATGATGTTGTGCCAACACAATTCCTGTAAATTTGCAAATATGTTAGGCATGTTGGTGATGAAAATGGGAATTTATAAAAGCAAGAAACAATTCCTGTAAATTGTTCCTCAAAGCCATGTAAAATAAATCAATATCAGATTTATCTTGTTATATAAATTGAAATGTTAAGCAGAAATTGTAGTAAATTTACCTTGGCCTAGTCAGAGGCATACCACATCTCGCGCTAGCTATCCCGCATGGCCTCCTCAAATAGATACGTCTTCCCGACTCGTTTGTACCAAGCCAGATAATCCACGTAATTGACTTCTTAAAGGATATGCCTGTCCTAAGAGGCCACAATTGCCGCATGCTGACTTCCGGTCACAGCATATGTCGAGGCCAGGCGATCCATATTGGAAGGAGGAGGGGCAGGAATGTAGAATTCATTTAAAAATTGGTGCCTCACGCACCCTGGGAGAAAGTATGCAGATTTCTTCACACAGTAAAATTTCATCTGCTTGTCCCTCCAAACACAACCAGAGTTCAGAGCTACCTAGTTAAAGCCATCGTATCTAGCAAATGGGAGCAGATGAACCTGTTACAAAAAAACAGACAAGTATAAGCAACTCAAGCAATACAGGCTTAAAGAAACTGAAGGCTATAGCATAAAAAGAAAACTTACATCTTCGATCTCTACCAGGTTTAGCAGATATCAGTAGGACTCATAACTATACAGCCCTGTAGCAGCCCAATGGTCAGGCTTGACCCACTGGTGAGGGAGGGGCAGAAGCTCGTCACAGAGGCGGCCAAAGCTATGCCCCCGTGTGATATGCTCCATAATCCAGTACTAGCAATAGTAGATAGAAGTTAGTTTATCAGATATTAATCAAGGAGGAAATTTGTTTTGCAAAATAATAAAGTAAACACTCAAAGTCAGTAGAGGATATAATCCCACGTAAGAGCGATGCCCCAGCCTGACTACATTGTCAAGCCTACATAGCAACCAGGTATAGCTGGCTCCTGCCCAGTCATAGTGATCCAGGTGCTCCAAATTGGTTAGGTATGCTAACCAATCTGCATGGATGCAGTAGGTAGAGGAATCGTAGAAGACCATTGCCAATAAATCCAGCAAAAAATGTCTCAGCACAAAGTCCGCCTCATCGCTACTGACCTCGAGGTTGGGCCAGAACTAGTCCCATTCTCTCAGCCATCCCACTGTGATCATGTGTTTCCCCCTAGGTAGCTTTGGGGGAACACAGCCTAGTTGTGCTGGAGCCAGATGCATCCCATGTGTCATCTTGCCGATGATCGGCTCATCGCTGAAAGGAAGACCTATCAGCAAGGCCCACTAGTCAGGCAAGATGGTCAACTCTCCGAACAGGAAATGGAAGGTATGCGTCTCGAACCTCCACCTCTCCACCAAAGCTCGGAAGATGTAGTGACCATGGATGACCGGTATGCGTAGTAAACCGCCGAATGGGGACCAGTGAAGGAGAAAATCATGCAGAAACTCTGGCAGACTGTGGAAGTGGTCAAGCATCGGGGCCCAGTGACACTGCATTATCCGGTTTACATCACTAGCCTGAAATATCAAGAACAAAATTAGTACCATGTCAGAAAGCAGAGTATCATGATTAAGGCACGCCAAAGCAAGAAAAATTACCAAAAAGTAGGGGCCCTTGCAGATATGATGGCCGCTGAGTAGCCGCCCCTCAAAGTTGCCAGACTCCTGAGAATGCATTTGTCAGACGAAGTGCTAAACTTATATCCTGTGCATATTACTTTGCAATTTGGGCTTACCTCAACAAGGACAGTAGGACTCGAGTTGTTGGAGGCACGTGACGTCGAAGAACTACCTCGCCGCCGGGAGCGAGAACTAGACGGCGTATCCCATGAGAGCTGTGGCATTGCTTCCTCGGGAACTGCGTCATCCTACAAAAGGACAAATACTACATTAAAGCCAAATAGCAACAGCAAGTATGACAATTGCCAAGTCAAAGTCAAGTATTGCATTACAGTCAATGGAAAAATAGAAAAGGCAGAGCGTTTAAATAAAGCACTATGGCATGAGATGACAGAAACGTAAATATGAACAGGCATAGAGTTACAGCCCAGCATTATGGAGGAGTTTAAACAGTAAACAAATAATTACATGGAAATGAGAGAGTTATGTGGCAATATTGATGCTCTTGCTATC
>JAMKQA010007648.1:0-23223 GCA_024699735.1 Posidonia australis | reverse complement strand
CATTTTTATTCATATTACTAAAAATATCATCTATAAGTATCATACAATTAACTAATATATGTCTAGGATCCATAATTAAAGCTAAACATGCCCACATTGGAGGCTCACTCCAATAATTATTATATTTAGTTTCCAGTGATTTAATAATATCTACAAAAGCTGGAATATTCCTATATTGTTGAAAAACATTTGTAATATTAAATAAGTTAATTAAAATTAGAGAACTTGTTGGATTATATTGACCAGATAATTGTTTAGTTGCATTATAAAATGATTCTAAAAATTTATGAATTATATTAGAATTTTGCTAATCTTCATCATTTAAAAATCCATTAGATTTTTCATTATAAAATCCTGTAATTACATGATTATAAGATATACATGAACTTAACATATCATAGTTGAATTCCATTTATGTTGAACATCTAACTTAAATTTTCTAGGTTTTAAACCATTTTGTGCACGTACATGTCTAAATTCTTGATATCTTTTAGCTGATGTTTGAATAAATAAAATAACTTTTCTAATATTTTCTTTATAAGGTTTAATGCATTCTATACCATCTTGTACAATTAAATTTAAGATATAACAACAACACCTACAATGAAATAATTCACCATTTAATATTTATTTTATATTTCTTCTTAATAATTCTATTGCAATATTATTATTAGATGCACTATCAAATGATATTGTATTTATTTTAAAAAATATATTATATTCTTTAGTAATATCTTCTATCATATTTGATATAGCTTTACCAGTATGTGGATGATCAAAAACTTTAAAAGTAATTAATCTTTTTTGTAAATTCCATTATATGTCTATGCAATGTGTAGTTAAACATAAATATGGAAAATTATTTGAACCAATCCAAACATCACATGTTAATAATATTTTACATAATAAACTAAAAAATATTCCAATTAAATCTTTTTTAAATGTTTTATAAATTATATTTCTTGTTGTATTTCTAGAAAAACTTTTAAACTGTGGATTTAAATAAATTTGCATACATGATTCAAAATTTTTATTTTCAGAAAAAGAAAATGGTTGTCCGTCTTGTACTATAAATTTAGTTATTCCTTCCTTAACTTCTTCTGTATTATATTTCCAATTAATTATACCACTAGATCCTACTTGTAATTTCGATTGTTTTAAATCTGTGTTATCATCTTTATTATGTTTAGGTATACAGTTTTGTAAATGTCTAGATATATGACCTACACCCCCTCCCCTAGGACATGTGCATGTGGTATTACAATAATTACAGTAACACCTAGTTTGATCTACAGGATCTAATGTAACATGCTCTCAAACCCAAGAACTTTGTTTCCTAAGTTTTTTAGTAGCTGTGGACTGTGTAGTATGTGTTGGGGTAGACTGAGGTTGATCTGACTCCATACTAAGGATATAGTCATGGCTACCATAATTACCAATATTTTCCATTTTAAAATAAAAAATGAATATAAAATAATAAAACCCTTAATCCAAAAAAACCAAAACCCAAAAATAGAGGGATTAGAAGTAGAGAAATTTGCAGCAGTTGTTGGCTCAGCTGGTGTCACGTGGAGATTGGAGAGTAGAAGACGGGGCGGAATCCAAAGCCAAACGCAAAATCCTAACTTGAAAGTTAGAAGAAATTTGTAGTAGAGAAAGTTGTAGTGGAGAAGAGAAGAGAAGATTGAGTTGTAAAGAAAAATGAATGGAGTGGGGGGATATTTATAGGATAAAAAGAGTGATTTTTTATTTTTAGTTTTTTTTAAGAAAAAAGGGGTAAAATGGTCGTTGCTATATTTGCAACCGTTGCCATGCAACGGCTGGAAATTGCAACCGTTGCGTTTTCTTGTTTTTTTTTTAATTTTCAAATGGGGCCTGTCTTCTTGTTTTTTTTTTAATTTTCAAACAGGCCGGGCTGATTTTGTTTTTTTAATTTTCAAACGGGTTGGGTTTTTTTTTTTTTAAACGGGCCAGGCTCTGTTTTGTTTTTTTTTTTTACTTTTAGCTGGTCGGCCCGACCTAGGCTATTTTTTCATGCCAAAATGGGCCTACTTAACGGGCCTTTGCGGGCCTGACCCTTAGGCCCGTCACAACTCAAGACGGGCCTGGCCCGGCCCGACCCACGTTTTTTTTCGGGCCTGGACCGAATTGGCCCGATTTCCATGTCTAGTTGTTAGGCGACAGGTTAAATACGTTAATCTATTTTGACTTGATGTCTTAATTGAAGATTTAGATTAATAATTTGAAATAAGATCTGTTAGATTCTAATTCGTTAACCTAAAATCTTAAAAGGTCTGATCATAAGTGAAACATGTTATCTTATCTCTTAATCCGTCATTGTTGAACAGTGTTATATATTTTGTATCTTAATTGATTAGACGTTAATCTATTATTGTTTAAAAGCTTATAAATTCTTAAATTTGTTAGATAAGTAAGCTTGTAGAGTATTGTGAAATATTTTTTAGATGGAAATGATGAAATTCTACATCTTCTATTGTATTGCTGAATTTTTAGATGTGGTTTTTTTTATTTTTTTAGACGAACATTTGATTTGTTTCTTCCTAACAGGTTACGTATTGGGTGATAATCTATTTTTTCAACCCTTGACCCATAACCAACCCAACTGATTTGGTAACCTGATCCAACTCGTTTTCTTCAAGCCTATAAGGTCAGATTATAGGTCAAGGGTTGAAAACATGGGTTATCACCCAACACATAACTTACTAGAAAGAAACAAATCAGATAACGTATTGACCTCCAAACAGACTGGATAGGGTTACAGATTAAGGGTTTAAAAACAAATTATCACTTGACACATAATCTATTAGGAGGAAATAGATTAGATAACGAGTTGACTCTCAACCTGATCCATTAACAACCCTAGCAATGAATATACGAGACATATTTTCATGTTAGAATTTTTTCTTTTTTGATCATGGAAACCTCTTCTTCGTCAAGGTGGACAACAAACAAAAAAACTTTATGAACAATACCACGCTTGCTCTCGCGAAAAATAAGCTTTGATAAACTACGCCCTTGTTCTGTGTGTCTCCCTTCCCATGACCTATGGCGGCGGGACGACGCTTACCCGACGGTCGTCGTGATCCTCCTCCCTACAACCTCCGCTCGCGCAAGGCTACTCTGGTTGGGGAGGCGCTCTTTGCGAGCTCCTCGTCTGGGAAGGCGCAACCTCGGCTGGTAACTTCTATCCCCCTTTCTTCTCCGACGTGCCCTGTTCAGGGTAGCCAGAAGAGGAAGGCTTCTACTTCTCTATCTGATCCCCGATCTGCTCTTGACGGGTGGAGGAATCCCTCACCTCCGTCTGGTTCTCCTTGGGGCAGATTTGTCTCGGACGACCCCTGTTCGTCCAGATCAGGCATCTTGGTGGTTTTTTATGGCCCTTATCCTTGCCTGAGTTTTTATTCCAAAAGTGCTGTGGATATTACGGTGGATTGCCTATTCATTTGTAGATCTTTGTCACCGATGTGGTTGAATAAGTTGGTTTCATGCTTATTATGTGCTGATATTATAGATGCTCATGGATCGGTGATATTTGAGCTTATTTCTTCTTCTGATTATGGTTTTACTGGATTTCTTGATGAGAATGGTTTGCCTCTTGTATTTAGATCTGTATCAGGGACTTTTCCCCGATCCCTTGGAGGTTTTTGTTCAGATCCTCTGCACTCTGTTTGTGTAGACCCTGTTTTTCTCCCCGGTGCTCCGACGATCTCTCTCCCGCCGGTGGGCCGGCGGGGCACGGCTTCTGGATCTAGAAGTTGCGTGCTCGAGAAGCCAGGTTACTCTGGCTCCTCGTGTTCTGTGTGGGGGTATTCTCGGTATTCCCCTCCTGTGGTTTACGAGGTGATTAGTAATTTTAGGCGTAATGGTGGGGGGATTTTCGATAATACTGTGAGTGTTAATGATAATTCTAATCCTCCACTGGCTACTGTCGATTTGGTGGGGCCCTCTGGTTTCTGCACATCTGACGACAAGTCGAATTCGTCTGACCCCTGCTCTCCTCACGTCTCTTCTGACATTATTGCGGAGGTGGTTTCTCTGCCCGGGAATGGAAACTTCCCCCCTTCCCCAGAAAAAATTGATATTTCGTCGAATTTTCTGACACAAATCTCTGTGACGGAGATTTCGTCTGACCACTTTATTGAAGATTCTGAATTTAGGTGCGGTGGCTCGCGTTTTGCCGCCTAGAATCCTTCTCCTTCTTCTGAAAATACTTTGGACTGTGAGGCTGGTTCTCTTGGGTGGACGCTGGTGGAGAAGAAGAAGAATATCTCCTCCCCTCTGGTACGTTTCTATAGAGATAATGATCGTTGTTTTCAGTGTGGTCTGTGTGGCCATATAAAGAGCAACTGTAAATTTTCTGGGGTTTGTTATAGATGTAATGCATCTACTCATTCGGTAGCCATTTGTGATTTTTTTCAGGACCCCAGAACTCATACCAATATGCTGGTTTCTCACTCCAAAATCCTATAGTTATCTACCCCTCTGATGCCTCATGTGACCTCACAATCCATTACTCTTGTTGTGCGATAGTCACAGATCATTCCTCCCTTCTTTCCTCTGATATGCTATCCCAGCATATCCTTAACAACTGGCCTCTACATGTTAAGATAGAGATTTCTGATTTTTCCCCAGGGAAATTTTTATTAAAATTTCCATCCATTAAGGTCAAAAATGATATATTGAGTCGTTTTGGGTCCTCCCTCCAATCACTCTCTGCTTCGTTTGTTCATTGGACGCCTAGCTCCAATGCAGTGCTTTCTCTTAAGGAAGAGAGGACCTGGATCAGGTTGGAAGGAATTCCCCACCATTTATGGTGCACTGATGTATTTCATAGGCTGGTTTTAGATTTTGCTGATCTGCTTGAGGTAGATTTATTTATTGATAGAGTAAAGTTTTTGGGGTTTACTAGGGTAAGGATCAAGATTTTCCCGGGTAAAGAGACCCCAGATGTTAGACTTTTTGTTTATGGGAAAACAGTCTACCCTATTAAGTATAAACTAAGTTGGGACCTATGCCCCTCCTCTTCTCCTCCCATTCAAAAGCCATTTCCTGCATGGCCCAAACAATCTTCTCAGCCTTCTTCCTCTAGAAATCTGTTTCCTGTTAGGAAACCTTTTAAGAAAGGATGGCGTGGCAATATTAGTGGAAAGAACCACCCATTTCCTAAGTCCCAGTTCAAATCTGGGAAAAATGTATAGATGAGACCTACCTTTACCCCTTCTCCTCAGTCTCCTTCTCATGGGTCTGACGGGCTGCTACCTACCCCTTCAGCTCCTGGCACTACTGCAGCAACACCTGCTCCACCCATTCAGAGAAATCCAGAGCTTTCTAATGTGGCTCCCAACTAGGTGGAATCAGAAATCAAGGCCCGAAAACTCTCTCTGGCTAAATTCAAAAAGGTCATGGCCATCTATAACTATCTGGATCAAGAGGAATTGGGTTCTACCCACTCTGAGAAGCCTTCCTCTAGGCCCCCCACTCCTGTGCAAGCACCATGTTATGATTTGCATACTTTTTGTGAATTCAATAATGATCTCAGTCATTGTTCTGTTTCTAGTAACTCTTTGGACACCAATGCTGTTAATATGATGCTTCCTGTTAATTCTGGGTCTTTCTTTGAAGATCCTCTGAGATGGGATTCCTATGATCATTTTAAATGTTTTTTGTGAGAATATTGGTATCTCATTGTCTTCTAAAGAAGACTCAATTGCCTTTTTTAATCAAGTAAGGAAGGATCAGGGCAAAGAGTATGTTAATCTAGAAGATCCTTATGTATCCCTTGATGGGAGGGGATTTTTTGTTTAGGTTTTAAAATTCTTATCATGATTATAGCAGCTTGGAATATTAGAGGATTGGGGTCTGGGCATAAGAAGAGAGAATTAAAAGAATTCATTGTATCTAACAAATGTAATATCATTATTGTCAGTGAAACTAAGAAGGAAGAGTTTTCTGAAGGGTCATTAAGACTTTTAGGAGGCAATAAAATAAATACCTGGTCTTTGGTTCTCTCTATTGGTGCTTCAGGGGGGATACTTATAGGTTGGGATAGCAGGCAATACAAGGCTATCAGATGCATCCCCTCCTGTTTCAGTCTTTCCATTAATTTTGAAAGTTTAGACAATAATTTGGTATGATGGCTCATTGGGATGTATGGTCCTTGTGATTACAGCTTGAAACCCATTTTTATGGAAGAATTACAACATATTAGCACTCTGGTTAATAATTTATGGCTCTTGGGGGGTGACTTTAATGTGATTAGGTTTCCTAGTGAGCACTCCCCTCTCATTAACAGTAACATTCATATGGACAGATTTAATGAATTCATTGACCAGCATTCTATGATAGATTTATCACCAAACAACTTCTCTTTCACCTGGTCAAACTTTCAAGATAACCCTACAATGGTTAAGCTTGATCGTTTCCTTATGACCCCAGGTTGGTCAGTGAGTTTTCCAGATTCTTTGTGTTCGGGCAAAGCCAGGATTGTGTCCGATGATATTCCAATTCTGATTAATACTTTGTCCCCTAATTGGGCCCCCCCTTTTAAATTCTATAAGTCTTGGTTTTCCTATGATGGTCTTGAACAAGTAATAAAGGAATATTGGTGGCAGAATGGTTATCCACTTTCTATATCATCCCCTGTTTCAGAGTTTAGTTTTAAATTGAAAAATTTGAAAGCTATACTCAAAAAATGGATAAAGCCAATTAAAGCCATTAGAATCAAAAGACTTAGAACTATAGAAGTTCAAATTCAGGAGATGGATAGTCAAGCTGAATATTCTGAAAATATAGATTGGGTTCAGAAAAAGGCCTTGAGACTGGAACATCTTAATCTTCTTAAAGAGCAGGAAGTATATTGGAGACAAAAATCTAGAATCCAGTGGCTGAAGGAAGGGGACTTGAACACCTCCTTTTCTCATAACATGGTTAAATGCCATAGGAGGACCAATAACATCTCCTCTCTACTTATTAATAACACAGTATCCATTTCTCATTTGGAAATTTGTAGTGAAATAGAGAACCACTTTACAAGATTATTTAATAAGGGTTTTAATCCTCAAATAACTTTGAACTAGGATGCTTTAATCCCAGTTAAAATACCCTATCCAGAACAGTTAGAGATTCCATTTGAGGAAGAGGAAATCAGAGCAAGTATTTTTCATCTTGCTGGGGATAAGTCACCAGGTCTTGATGGATTTCCTCTATTCTTTTTCCAGCATTTCTGGGATCTTCTGAAGAAAGAGATAATTAATATCTTTAATGTGTTTCACTCTTCTAATGATCCTAAATTTCTTTCTTCAGTTAATCAGACCTTTATTGCATTAATTCCAAAAAAGTTGGGTTCCATTAGGATACAGGACTTTAGACCCATTAGCTTACTTAATAGCATATATAAAATCATTACAAAAACTTTGGCCACTAGGTTGGCTCTAGCTCTAAATTCTGTCGTAGATGCATCTCAGAGTGCATTTCTGACAAGGAGATCCATTGGAGACTGTTTCCTGATTGCTCGGGAAACCCTTCATTATATGAAGTCTTCTAATACCAAAGGTTATATGTTGAAAATAGACTTTGAAAAAGCATTTGACAATGTAAATTGGAATTTTCTTCTAGATTCTCTCTCTGGATTGGGCTTTGGAGACAAGTGGATCTCTTGGATCCGTATGTGTATAATATCTACAAAATTTTCAGTGTTAATCAATGGATCACCTAAAGGCTATTTTGGGGCCTCTAATGGGTTAAGAAGGGCCTCTAATGTTCTGAATGCTATGCTGAAGGTAGCTAAGAGAAATAATCTTATTTCTGGGATAACTTTTCCTAATGAAGGCCCTTCCTTGGTTAATCTGCAATATGCAGATGATATTCTAATATTTTTGTCTGATAATACGGAGAATATGATTAACATCAAAAGAATATTATGTTGCTTTCAGACATGTTCTGGTCTAAAAATCAATTTCTTAAAATCATCATTAACTGGAGTGGGGGTTACTCAGGCAGATCTTCTATCTTCTTGTGATATCATGGGATGTGAGAAGGTGGATCTCCCAATCACATATCTAGGATTACCTTTGCATTTTAAAAAAGCTAATGCTAATAGTTGGGCTCCTGTGATTGAGAAAGTTACCAAGAAACTTTCTTCCTGGAAGGCCAGGCATTTATCATTAGGAGGAAGACTTACCCTGGTTAATGCTGTTTTGTCAGCAATTCCAACATACTATTTGTCTGTCCTTCATATGCCTTCAAAAATAGAGAAAAAAATAGATACTTTAAGAAGTAAATTTTTATGGAATTCTCAATCTACTAATCATAAAGGGATGCACCTTATTAAATGGTCTAATATCTGTAGATCTAAAAAACAAAATTGTTGGGGTATTATCAATCTGAAAAACTTCAGTGCAGCTCTAAAGACCAAGTTAATATGGCAATTTTTCTCTAATCAATTCAATCCTGTTTGGAAGCTAATGATCAAGGCCAGATATTTGCACAGGGGTCCTGGTGCAATACTGAACTCTTCTACTGCTATGTGCTCCCCACTGTGGAGCTATTTAAAGCAGGGATTTAATTTTTTCAATTGCTTTACTTCTGTCTCTGTTGGCAATGGTCATAATACAATTTTTTGGAATCAAAAATGGTTCAATGACTGTCCTCTAAGTTTCTCTATGCCTGAATTATGCAGTGTAGCTAGATTTAAAAAAGCTTCTGTAAAAGATACTGTGGACATATTTCACAGAGATTTTAACAGATTGTTTATATTGTCCCAATGCTATTCACTTAATCCTAGAGTGCTTCTGGCTCAGTTGGAACAATTTGTTAATATTTTGCAATCTTTGTATTTGGGAAATAGTGATGATAATTGCAATTGGCTGCCTCCTAATCATAGTCTTTTCTCAGTGAAGGCTGCATACAGTATTCTAAATGATGGGGGTCTTCGTAATGCTTTTTACAATTGCATTTGGGCTAGTTATACTCCATTAAAAATAAAGCTCTTCTCATGGTTAGTAATTAAGAATAAGAATTTGACTAAAGATAATTTGTTGAAGAGAGCATGGACTGGGTCTCCATTATGCACATTTTGCTCAGTATACAGTGAAAATAACAATCACTTGTTCTTAAATTGTTCATTTGCATGGGAGATTTGGGACTTTTTCCTGGCTTCAGATCTTTACCCTGGTCATTATTGTGTTGCTGATTTATTTTTATTTGTCCCTCATCTCAAATTTTATTCGCCTTATTCTGGGTGGACTTTGTTGCTTCAAATCATCCTCTGGTTGATTTGGAAAGAAAGGAATAATAGGATTTTTTGAAATTCATTTAAATCTTATTCTTCCATCATTTATGATATTATTTCCCTGATGAATTTCTAGGTAGATAATCTTATTTCCCTGAGTTTTTTTTGAAAACGGTAATCATTTTTCATATTAATATTTTCCACAATCAATCCACATGAAGCCCAAGTTTGGTAGTAGTTTTCAGCAAGAAAAAATAATAACAGCTCCACAGAGAGGAGCTGTAGCCAAAGAAATAAGGCTCAAAAATATTACAGTCCCAGAGTAATTTCTGCACAAAATATTGACAAAAAATGGCCAATGAGGAAGTAGCCAATCAGAGGACTTCATCGTCCTGCAAAGCAGGGGTGCTAGCACTTCCCGCCCCCACTAGATGCTCTGAGATTCTAGGCTGTGGGTCAATTTCCATACCTCTGGATTGCTGGAATGAAGAGATGGATTGCAGAGATTCGTTTTTTTCAAATCCTGCACCCAAACACTCAACCCAAGAGATTGTCAAAGAGATAATATCATTAACAATCAGATTTTTGCTAAGTGAAATACCCTTGAAGATTTTGTTGTTTCTTGCCTTCCAAACAGACCACAAGAAAATTTGTACAAAAGTGAGAGTGCCAATGGCAGGTAAATCAAACTTCAAAGCAGGTGGCATAAAGAATAAGTCTTGTATAGATAAAATGGCAGGATACAATGGAGATGATGCAAAGACATTCCAGATGGAGCAAGAAAATGGACAATAGATAAATAGATGTGTTGCAGATTCAGTATGATGGTTGCAAAAAATACATGCAATGGAACCATTCCAACCCCTTTTATATAAATTATCCTTGGTCAAAATTTTATTGCAAACAACCAACCATGAAAATAATTTGACTTTTAATGGAGTCCAACAGTTCCAGATTGCCTTGAAGTGTGTGAATCGGAATCCACTATCGTTAATCGTAATATAACATGTTCTAACAGAGAAAACATTATTTGTTGGTTTCCAAATCAAGGAGTCAGCCTCTGAATTTAAACCTGTAGCTGGAATTATGCCCAATAATAGATTCATTTGAGAGAGAAGGGGTATAGAGTCAGTTGCCATCAATGGCTCAATCAGGAGGTTATTGTGAGTTGCAGCACTGACACTTACAATTTTTTTCCACAGTAGCATATTTAAATCTTGATCTCTTGTAAATATCAGGAAAACATTCTCTCAACTTTTCTCCATTCCACCATCTGTTTTCCCAGAATAAGGTATTTTTCCCGTTGTTCACATGAAACAGAGAGAAAGCATTGATGATATCAAAACATTTTTTAATTTCCATCCACAAGGGGGAGGTTCTAGTGTTGGAGGAGTTGAGTATGGCACCTAGACCTCTCCTTGCTAAGTACTTAGCCTTAATAATTTCTTTCCATTTCAAAGAGTAGTCATTAAATAAAAGTTGCCAAAGTAGTTTACATTTTAAGACTTTATTGAAATTACCCAAATTGATGATGCCCCAGCCTTGCTGATCCTTGGGTCTGCAAAGGGTTTTCCATTTGGCCAAGTGGTAAGCTTTGGAAGAAGAAGAGTTCCACAGAAATCTAGATCTGTATTTGTCAATGACCTTCTTCACTTTTATTGAGAAGTGTAGAACAGACAAATAGTATGTTGGGATGGCAGAGAGGACAGCATTAACCAATGTTAACCTTCCCCCTAAGGATAGTAATTTTGATTTCCATAAGGATAATTTCTTAGAATTTTTTTCAATGATAGGTAACCAATCATGATAATTGGCTTTCCTGAAGTGTAAGGGGAGCCCAAGATATTTCATTGGGAGGGATTCAGTTTGGCAACCCAATATATGCGAAGCTCGCTGAATAAAACTTTCTGGAATTCCAATGCCAATGATAGAGGATTTGTGGAAATTTATTTTTAAGCCGGAGCAAGTTTGGAAGCAGCAAAGTATCCTCTTAGCATTTATTAGATTATCTTCATTTGCTGATAGAAACAGAATGGTGTCGTCAGCATATTGAATATTCATGATCTTTAGGCCATTGTTTGGTATCTGAATACCAGATATTAGATTGTTTTCCATTGCTAAGGCAAGCATTCTATTTAAAACATGAGTGACCATAATGAATAGAAGTGGGGATAGGGGATCACCTTGCCTTAGACCGTTTTTGGATTTGAAGAAGCCTTTAGAAGACCCATTGACAAGAATTGAGAAGCTGGCATGGGAGATGCACATTTTCGTCCAAGAGATCCATCTTTGCTCACAACCTAAACCCTTCAAAGCCTCTAACAGGAAGTCTTAATTGACACTATCGAAAGCTTTTTCAAAGTCCAACTTGAGGATAAAACCAGGTATGTCATTGGACTTCATAGAGTGAATGGTCTCCTGAGCCACGAGGAAACAATCACCAATGTATCTACCCGGAAGGAAGGCAGACTGCGAGTGCTCTATTACTTTATTAAGAGCAGGAGAAAGTCGTGCAGCTAATCTTTTGGCGATTATTTTATACAAGCTATTTACTAAGCTAATGGGTCTAAAGTCCCTGACCTCTTTAATACCTTCCTTCTTAGGAATTAGAGCAATAAAGGTCTGATTTATATTAGCTAGAAAGCCAGAGTCAAGATTGCTATGTAGCTTGTGGAAGATGTTTAGAATATCATCTTTCAACATTACCCAGAATTTCTGAAAGAAGTGTAACGAAAACCCATCGGGACCTGGGGCTTTTTCCCCAGGGAGATTGCCAACATTGCGGTGTATCTCCTCCAAGGAGAAGGGAATTTCCAAGAGTTCAGGATCATCAATTTTGTTTGGCAATAAAATATCCCAATCAAGGTTGGGATATGGACAAGATGGCTTGTTAAATTGCCACATGAAGTGGTTTTCTATTGCATTTGATATTAGTATCGGGGATTGTTCAGTGATACCATTGATGTTCAAAGAATGAATAGTGTTAATCCTCCTCCGCAATTTCACCGTGTGATGAAAAAACATAGTATTTAGATCACCTTCCTTTAGCCATTGGACCCTTGATTTTTGTTTCCAATATATCTCTTGTTCTTGTAGTAAGCAAAAATGTTCCTCTTTCAGCGCTTTCAATTTGTGTTGAAAGATGACCTGGTTATTGTTGGAGCTGACCAGGGAGTCCAAGAGGTTAATTTGGGATTCCACAACTTCTAATCTCTTTTTCTTATTTCCCTAACTGGTCCCATCCAACTAATGATTTGCTTTTTCAAAAATTTTAGTCTGTACGCAAACCTATCCACAGGGGAGTGAGAGTGACAAAAGAAGAGGGAGTTTGTCCAGCAAGTTTCAATGAAGGAAGAGAAGCCCTCAATTTGCAGCCAGGACATGTAGAATTTGAAAGGTGGGGGGCCCCACTTATACGGAGCAGTGTTCAGTATAATGGGGATATGATCAGATATTACCCTAGTTTTTCCCAAACAAAAGGAGTCTGTGAATTTGTCCATCCAGTCAGTGGACACCAGAAATCTGTCAAGCCTGACCAGAGTAGGCTGAAGATGAAGGTTTGACCATGTAAATTTGCAATTACTCGGGGGGAAGTCTAGTAATGCTTGAGAGTTAATGAAATCGTTAAAAACCCTCATATGAGAAGGGATGCCACCTCTGGAGGAGTGTTCCTCCTGAGATCGGATCAGGTTGAAGTCACCACCAATCACCTAGTTCTGGTTAACCTTATCACTTAGGCCTTTTAGTTCCTCAATGAAAAGTGACTTTTGGCCGTGTTCACAGGGACCATAGACCCCCGTCAGCCACCATTCAAAGTTATCCATGGTATTTGTAAAGCTCAAAGTGATACTATAATTTCCTTTTATGGTGTGTGAAAGTTTTACCAAATTTTCGTCCCATCCGACTAAGATTCCCCCAGAGGCTCCCACAGAAGGTAGAATGGACCATTGATTTAAAAGGCCACCTCCTATAGTCCTGAGGGAATAAGTGGAGAAGTCACCAAGCTTTGTTTCACTTATTATAATAATACTGCATTTATTTGTTTGGAGGAAATTTTTTAAATCTCTTTTTTTGCCACTACTACCCAAATCCCTGATATTCCAAGCCGCTATTAACATAAAAATTAAACAGGGGATATATGCAGAGAACGAAGGTTCTCCAAAAGGTGTACATTAGCATTTAAATCTAAGGGTAGTAGTCCATGATCTTTCCTTACAGAATCATAAAAAGACTGTATGTCATTTTGAAAAGAAATAGCAATTCCTATTTTATTGCAAAAATCACTGAAATGATCAGAGGAATCCCAGGTTAGCACTTGGTTTAAAAAATCATCAGGCTGAACAATCATGCCAGGAAGTGCAGTAGCGAAGGAAGATGAAGAAGATGCAGCATCAGTTGTATCAGAATTTGAATCTTCATGCGTGGATATTGAGGTTAAGTTGAGAACATGATTACCTGGAGCATGGATAGGGGTAAGTGGCTGCGGGTATGGAACTTCAGTGGGGTCTCCAAGGTCATCACTCTCGAGGCAATCATAGACCGCCAGCACCTTTTTGAACTTTGATAAGGAGAGGTTCCTGATTCTAACCTCCGTTTCGATGAATCGAGTTGTGTCATCTTCTTTAGGGGTATGGCTGGGAGAGGTGTTGATTACTGGAGATGGAGTGCTATGCTTGGAAGACGTAGAGGGAGTAGGAAGAATCCCAGGGGAGTTGGAGATGGGAATAGGGCTAACAGGCCTGGTCCATACAAGCTTCCCATCTTTTGGAGGTCGGTTACCTTTTGCTCCCCTCCAGCCTTTGTTGGTCTTGAATGCCTTTTGAACAGGTTTCAAGTTAGTGACGTTTGTCTGAGCAGGAGGTTTTACAGACCATTTCCGGGGAGGGTCATGAGTACTGTCCGACGGGGAACAGAGATCCCAGCTGCGTCGATATTTGATGGGGTAGACATAGTTTCCAAAGGCGAAGTATCTACAATCTGGAATATCTCTTCCAGGAAGGACTTTAATTTTCAGTCTGGCAAAGCCCAGGTGTTTCACATGATCTATGGAGAAATCCACTTCCAGGAGTTCGGCGAAATCAGCAAGCATGTGTCGGAAAATGTCGATATCCCAGAGATGATGTGGAATACCCTCAAGTCTTATCCATGCCCCCTCCTCCTTGTTGATAATAACGGCGTTTGAGTTGGGGGTCCAAGGGATGAAGGAAGCAGAGATGTTGTGTAACAAGTGGCCATACATCTTAAGAGAATCGGTTCTGGCTTTAACAGAGGGGAAAGTCAGTAAAAATTTACCTGGGGAGGAATTCTTGACCTCGATGTCTAACCCACTAGTCCAAAAGGCTCGTACATGGTTCGATAACGTTTCCAGAGTAAGGTTAGAGGTGTGCGCAGTAACTATGGCACTTCTGGAGAGTAGCATGTACTGGTTGCATACCGCATCCATGAGAGGGAGAACATAAGGGTTTTGAGGGGAAAGACCTTGAGGAATCATATCTTCCGGGTAGGAGGATTTTCCCTGAAAAAATTTACAGATGGCTACTGAGTGAGAACGTGAGCTACAACGGAAGCAAGAGCCGTTGTACTTACAGGTGACTTTTATGTGACCTTTCAGACCACAATTGAAGCACCTGTCATGCTTTGTACAGAAGCTTACCAGGGGAGTAGTGGGTTTTCTGTGGGAGACCACTTCCTAGCTTGCGGTCGAAGAGATTGCCGGCGGACGGAGACTCTCCAAGATATTGAAGAGAGAAGGGGAGGCTCCCGTGAGGACAACTCAACAGGGGGGGAGAGAGTTTCGTAACGCGTTCCAGAGGCTCGCGAATTAGAGGAGATGTTAACAGGAGAGGAAAGTATATCAAATCGCGATCCAGAGGATCGTATGCCAGAGATTGCGGTGTGGGAAGGCAGGGTGGGAGGGCGGCTAAAATTAATGTATCTGTCAGAAGGAGCCCCGTCGTGCGTAGAAATCTCTGCGCGGGAAGAAAAAGTAACATTTGAGTCGTTGATGGTGCAACTACAGTGACAGCCGTCAGGGGGATTTGCTGCATCAGCAAATCTATTCCTATTCCCCGTAAAATCCCACCCGTAGTAAACTACAGTCTCACTCTCATTGAAGGATTCAGATATAATAGGAGAGGAGTTAATGGGGGTTATTTCGCAATTTTCCCTCGTAATGGTAGAAAAATCTGGCAGACAAAAAGACGTAAAGTTCCATACTGTAGGTAGTGGATTTTAATATGAGACAGACCCATGTCATAATCTAGGAAAACCCGCCCCCACTTTTTGCTGGGCGGAAAGAACTTGCCCAACTCCGGCGAGGCCACCGGAGGATTTAGAAGGTCGTCGGAAACAGGAATAAAGGGGGCATCTGTTACCCCAGAGCCGATCTGATCATGATACGGACGATCACAAGGAATAATAGGCTCAATCTCCTCTACGCCCTTTAAGGATATCTTTGAAAACTTGAGATCGAGGGCATCAAGATGCAAGCAATAAACAGAAGCTAAATCTAAAAAGTTTCCATTCCCACATATATTACTGGAAGCTAAATCACAGCAATGAAGTAATTTTAACCAGCAAAATGAAGGAATCCGAGAAATAAACATAATATTAATGCAGATATAGGGAGATCTTCTAGATGCAGTTTCAGTGGAAGAACCACTAGAGATTAGCAAAGAAAACTACCGCTGGAAGAGATCCAGGCAGGGAACCACCCTAACGACAGTTTGTCGCAAGGGGCAGTGGAGGGAGAAGCAGTTCGAACCCCAGTGGAGATCACTGGAGGCTCCGAACAAGGGGAGGAAGAGACTCCCTTCCTCGCACATACCTGCCGCTTAGATCTGCGGTGCTTCCTGGAGCGGTGAGATCGAGGCTGCGGAGGAGGAGTGGAGGCATCGTCGGAGACCTCAGCGAAGAGACTATCTTTAAACGCCTCCCAATCGAAGCGAGTAGCCTGATGGAGGAGGAAGGAGTCGGAACGCCCAAAGCCATTGCTAGGGTTACGACTGCGTCGGGAGCAACAGGAAGAGGAAGAGGACATTTTCGCCAGAGCTAGATATTCTTGTGTTTTCTTTGACGATGATATCCCTTCAGGAGTTGATTCTCTGCCCCATGGAGAATCCAGAAGAGTGACTCTACCCTCTGATGAAGTTTGAGACTTTTCTCCTGAATTCCTTTTACTTTCTTCCACCATTAGTGTAAATTTTGATACATTATTTAGGCTGTTAGTCTTCGGACCTGTAATATTTTTTACTGGACTTTGTTTCTTACCTGACATTTAAGCCGATGAAATATTAAATATCTAAACCGTTAACAAAAAAAAAAATCTTTTTTTATATAATAAATTGTCGACCTCACAGAGAACCTCAACAAGTGTTTTATTGAAGTTGGTTCTTTTTTATGAAAAAAAAAAAAAAAACGTTGGTCACGTCTGAATTCCTTTCCCAATAAACGTTTATCTTAATAAACATGTGGCCACGACGTTTCGCGTGTTGGCTGCTACTCTGCATTTCAGACTTCTGGCCTGCAGATATTCGTTAATTAATAATAAAAAAATCCAGAGTAGCGTAGGTGAAGTCAATGTCACCGAACCATTCACGAGGTCTTCGTTTTTCTCATTACAGGGCATTAGTATGAGAATTCCCTTCATTTTCATTGTTCTACGGTTTCTGTGGTAAGAAATTAAGTAGTAATTACTTGGAGGTTTCTAGATTAGAAATCAGAAAAAAAAACACAATAGACTTAATGCAATAATGGTTTAGACTTCTGACACTTGATTAGGAGGAAAGGCAAGGTCGTACTAGAGTATTATTTATGTGAGGTCTGTCTGAAAGGGTACATCCGCAGACAAGATATATTTACCTCGATCTTTAACTTCGTAAGGAGTAGAGTAATGTTTATGATGCTTGTATCTGGGATCGTAAATAACACACCTTGTTTTGACTAATAAATTATAGTAAAGAGGTAAGAGAATCTTCATTTATTAACAATTAATCCAACCATCATTGCGTTTTTCCCACTTTTCTACATCCCCATCATCATAAACCAGTTGTTTGATGCTTAAAACCCAAGTCATTCCTCCAGCCGAGGCACATATAAGACTTGATTAAAGCCTGATCACTTCACTACTCTCTCTCTCTCTCTCTCTGTCTCATTCGTTCGAAATGGGTAGGCAACCCACAGTTTGCAAGCAGAAGCTGAGGAAAGGTCTCTGGTCACCTGAAGAAGATGAGAAGCTCTTCAACCACATCACCAATCATGGTGTTGGGTGTTGGAGCTCAGTACCCAAGCAAGCTGGCAAGCACATTAGTTGGCAATTCCCATAGCAATATCAAATTCCCATTCAAAATCCTGACCACCATAACCTTCATTCTTGCAGGTCTCCAAAGGTGTGGGAAGAGCTGCAGGTTGAGGTGGATAAACTACTTAAGACCAGACATCAAAAGAGGCACATTCTCACAGCAAGAAGAGGACATGATCATTAACCTCCACCAAATTCTTGGCAACAGGTAACCAACCAATGATCTTTTATGTTCAACCCTGGACTGCTTCATAGGTGTCCAGAGACTTTATTTGAATTTTCCAATTGGGTCTTTGTAGGTGGTCTCAGATTGCGTCGCAGTTACCGGGGAGAACCGACAACGAGATCAAGAACTTCTGGAATTCAAACCTCAAGAAGAAACTCAAGAAGCAAGGTGTTGATCCATACACACACAAGCCATACAAGGAAACTATTTTTAGTGCAGTTGTCGAAGAGAAGCCTGCCGAAGACACAGTTCCGAACCATCGGAGGAGACCCATTTTCGATCCTTTCCCTGCCCTCGACCTCCAACCATTAATTCTCAGCCCAACTGATGATTACATGGACCTTCAACATGGATTTCAGGAAAGCTTGAACACCTTCGAGCACAACACAACGGCAAACTCAGGCCTGTCTTCCTACGGTAGTGTGGTGGACATCACTGATAGCTCCAACAATGGAGACAACAACAGCTGTAGCAACAGCACTGCATTGGGGGACATCGGAGGACTTGATTGGGACGTGGAGAGGAACATTGAAGATTTCCTCCAGCTGATACACACAAACTTCTCCGGGATTCAAGAGGAGCAAGATCAGCAGGAGATGTCAAGAATCTTGTGCGGGGGTGAACTAGATTGTGAATCCCAAGTGGGCTTGCTTTAGATTCCAGAAAAAAAAATTCCCCACTTTGTCTCATTAGTGTAGAGTATCTGCTTGTACAGTGTGAGCAATGGAGGATGATTGTTCTACAGCTGGAGTATTATATTATATCAGACACCATCGGAGACTAGAGCTTTGTGTGTTGTAATAAATATCCACTGCATGCGTTTTCCTTTCTCCAATTCTTCCCCCAAAAGTTGAAGCAGTGAATGAATAATGGAGCTATGTATAAAAGCTCTAATGCATGATTAATGTCAATCATTCTACTAAAAGCAATTAGTGATAGTGATGTAAGCGGTACTAGTTATACTGAAAATCTCTCTGATGTTGATAAACTAGAACAATGGGAACTGATGTATACGATCTAAAAGCAGACACAACTCTGCAACATGTTCGGCGTGAAAATCAGGAACAGCTAATTCTTGTACGTCAAGAACCGGAGTTGAACCCAAGCTCTAAGTCGTTAGCGTTAACCACCTGATTTAAGTTAGCATAATTCCAATCGAATCTTTCTTGCTTGATGAAAGCAACAAGCCAACTCTATAAATATAAAATAGTTGGAGATGATGTGGCCACACCATCAATTTTGACTTCTCTCATTGTGCCTTTCAGAAAAAGAAAGGGCAACACACAATAAAAAAATCTCTTTGCCCGCATAGAAACAAACACTATTTTGTCAAGATTGTCGGTGGAATCCAGATTGGAAACCACCATCTTCCTTCAAATGAGCAACCCTCAGGAAAATGGATATCTAAGCCATTTTGTTTGACACAGTACATGGAATAGAGTGCCAAAGATACCAACAAGAAAAATGAAAATAAATGAAAGTGCAGATCAGGAGTTTCTTACATCACTGTTACTGCAAGACACCAGTTATGGAAATATAGATGCCAGCGGTTGGACAAACCAAGACCTATACCTAATCGATTTAGACATCAGACAATCTTCAGCCATGTCTATCTATTAAGCATGGCATTCTGATGACATGATATCTAAAGGTATTATTCAATAAATAGAGAATTCTACTTGTGGGATCACCCCTTTTTTAGACTCTCTCAAGTCTATACATCTAGCTTTAAAGTTCATCTTCAGGCTGTCTATGGAAGGATTTTGTCAGATTGTAACATGCCTGAGATTGCAGAGTCTAGATAAGTATTATTTAGCGTAATTTTCATGTGTTTTCCTGTTGTCCGTTTGGCATTTATAGATTATTAGAATCCCTCAACTTATAAAATTTCTGTTTTAACATATTTACATTTGACTATAGTATCAAAAAAAAAAAAAAAAACCCTGTGTTGAATGTTATCTATGCTTAGAGATGACACCATTAGTTCAGAAAAAGACAAAGTGAAATCTCTTGATTCAAAAATGGCTGCCTGATAAAGAAAATTGGTGGTACCTTGTTGAATTAAACCAAGGAATCCCTGCCTTTCATATTTGTTGTCATCATCCAATTGTTCTCGGATTGGCCCATTCAAGACTTTTCCATGTCCAAGGTCCAATATTGAGAATACCTCATACAATTCAAAATACCTCTACTTTTTTAGAGTAAGTTTGAGTCAAATAGTAATTCTTCTTATTATTTTCCAAAATCAACAAACTCGACGGAAGTTGCTTAGCCTCTTCTCTCACATTTCACACCTCGAATCATATTATTCTTGTAATACCTCAGACTTGGTTCCACATTGCTTACAAGAAAAAAAAGGTCAATAAACTAAATAAAGACTATGATCACAATTGCTATATTAATTTCAACTTAAGCATTTTAAGCCCAATTATTGAGTCTAAGGTTGTTATCAGTCAATTAGGCATGTGTAACATCCAGGCCTAGAATATAAAGATCGCGTGTAGGACGCATGGTGAAAATGCACGTCTGACATGCTTGAGTCTCTCAGGAGATTTCCAGAATGATGTAAGTTTGTAACCATACATTTGTATTAAAAGTGAATGAGATATGAGTTTCGATGCTTGATTGTGCACTCTTCTCTTTAAGTGTTTATCCCTAAACGTTGTATGCCTACGTATGTTAGTATCCTATATCATATGCATATACGTATGCTCCAACAGTGACCTTACAGTAGTTTGCCCCCTTTTAATGTGCAGCCATGCTCTAACATCATCGCTTTCCTCCAGTACTCTGCGAACGGTGCCGCCTGAATCTCGCCATACTTTGTCAGCGATTGATGGCGGCTGGAAGACGATAGCGAACCAAAGAAGATAATAAGGAAGGAGAAGGGCTAGCGTGGGAGGCATCCAGAGAAGAGAGAGAGAGGGAGAGAGGTGATTGTCGGAGGGGAGGAGATCGCCAAGCAACGCTGAGGTGCTCGCTGGGATGAGAAGAAATGCCAGCAACTCATCACAGACTACACGATCCCTTCCTCCTCCTCTGTTTTTATTAGTTTCCATGCACAATCTTGCAGAAAATCAAATTAAAAACCATGAAAATGAGTAGATTGGCATGAAATCTAGGATTGGTAATGATCCAGTGAATTATTGGGAATTATGAAAGATTTTTTTGTGATTTTTTTCATATATGAAGCTACAGTAACTTTCAATGATGTTTTGAATTTCCTGATTTAATAACTTGAGAACCACATATTAGATTAAGATGAAACTTGTCCGAAAATGTAGTAGACTCAAAATCCTTCAAGATCAGTGTTTATGTGTATTTTTGCAGTGGCCAGAGATGGGTCCGCTCGAAGCTCCCATGTGGGGAAATTTTTCCAACGACCTGATCTGGGTTTACTGTAAGTGCATGGACCAAACGGGCAAACGGGATACGTGGGTCTCACAGGCATATTTCCAAGAAAAAGATAAAATACTTGATGAAGATTGTAATTAGTGGAAAATATGGTTTTAACCCTTAAGCAATTATTCTGAAATAAAAGATGCCCAGAAAAGATGCTTTAGAAAGAAATGCAAAGGTTTAAAAAAAATGATTGATCTTTAAAGAGATTTAATCAGAATTATTTTTAGAAGACAATATTGGTTTTTCATAAAAGCATTCTCTATGATAAGAAAAGTGATGTCAAAAAGAATTTTAGAAAGAAACTTCAGAAAAGAATTTCAGAAAAGATGCATGTTTTCTTAGAAAAGATTTTCTGACTAGAAGCATGTTTTAGAAAAGAAGATTTCAGAGTCTTGAGTTGGCCCTTGGTGAAAGAGACTGGAAGTCAAAAGAGCCAATGCTGGCTGGGCAATGTACTCAATTAGGTAGGTTGTGTTAGTTAAGCTAGATGAAATAACTCGAGAGCTCATGATGAGCTAAGCAAAGTCACCGATACTTACAACATCATAACAGATTAGAGAGACGTCGTGAGGAGACATATCCTCATGCAATGAGAATAGAAAAGAGGAAAAAAATAGTAAGGTCCATTGGCCAGGACAGTGATATGCCTTGTACGGGGACGTTCACCGGGGCAGTGTAAGGGATCGAGGTTGGTGCCTTTTTCTCTGATTGTGGCCAGGCCACCCTTGATCAAGGTAACACCAGAAATGAGATTTTCAGATTTCAGATTTAGGTTTGGTTTAAGGCTAGAATTAAGCTTGGTTTTGTTTCTAAGTTTTAGCCACATTCCAGCCAAGATAAGAATAATGTTTTAGGACTACTTCCAGCCATGTTCTGTGTTTTTGCAAGATTTAAGATTTAGATTGGAACTTTGTCTCATAACAGTTATCTAAATATATGTAAAATAGAGCATAGATTTCAGAAAAGAAAGTAAGTTTTAAAAATACATGATTTCCGAGATTTCTTTAAAAGAAGCTTTCTCAGAATTTAGCCAGAATTTGATTATGAACTAGATTTGAGTTTATAGAAAAGTTTTCAGAGAAGATAATAGAGTTTGAATTGGAAACAAAGAATTGGAGTCTTAGTCATTTTTTTTTTTACTTTTGTTTTCTTTGAGGTGCGTACTGGGTGACTTAAATATCACTCATGCGTTTCATTGATTGATTTTTCTTAGGTATTGTGTTGGAATGCAATTAGTTTCTAGAGTTTGAGTTTTGGAAGTCTCTAGCCACACACAGGTCAGGGTATTAGTTAATATTGAATTTATTTTAAATACTGTTCTTGCCAATTTAACAAATTCAGACTTAGATTTACTTTACTGTGATGTCCTGTGACTGCGAGGTGTTACAGCATGAGTCATTATAGTTCTTGTTCTTATAAAGAGAAACACACTTTCACATCTGAAATTAGCTAAGGAAAATGATATTTACTCTTATTTATTTATCATCCATGCTTCGCCAAATGGATACAAGCTATTTAATTTTTCCAGCCCTTATTTTGTAGATTCTGAACCACAAGAACTTTATATTTCGATATGTAACTTTCTTCCAATAATAGGAATTGGTATTTATCCTAATTTGTTCTCTTGACATTGTTTATCAGTGATCGAAGAATATGAACTTTCCACTTATGATTGTGGTTGCTGTTTGCACCTATAACAGCTATGACAAAGATTGAGAAAATATCTCCTTTCAATTAATGACTTAGAAATAAACCAAAAATTGTTTTTTTTTGGAAACGGTAATTGTATTTCTTTCTATATCATCAAAAATTACAAACCCAGTAAGTCAAGATTGTAAAGTCCATATGAATATTACAAAAATTCCCCGTCACATAGTAGGTGACTATAAAGCTCAAAAAATGGGATGTCCAGGTGTTGATGAGAAATAAGACAATCAACACAGAAAGCTGGATCCACTAGCCCAAAAAATTTTCACTGTAAGAGCCTGTGAGATACAAGTAAAATATTTAACCAGTGGTTAGAAATGCCCAGAAATAGATGGGGTG
>JAMKQA010007647.1:0-37100 GCA_024699735.1 Posidonia australis | reverse complement strand
TTGTCATTTGTGTAACCCTAATTTTGACTCCCATTGAATAGAGAGAACACCTCCCTCTTCTCTCCAGATCTAGGGTTTCATGTGAGGTTCATCTGTGGAGGATTGGATGCTTGGCTTTGGGCATTGTATTTGATTTCTTCTTCTTCACTCGGCACAACAATAGAACATTCCTGTTCTGCTCTTGCCTTCTGACCTATCTTTTGATGGGTCTTCAGCCACACAAGCTCAGTATTTAAGAGCTTTGGCCCGAGGGTTAGAGCACATGGCCATTTCTCTTGATCTTGTTGAGAGTCCTCTTTCAGCCTCTGAGGTTCTAGTGTAGACAACTATAGCATTGCAGGCTCACCCCACTACACTATCGCCTATACAATCGCCCCAGCATCACACTACTCCAGTGATGGGGGCATTATCTCTACCTCTTGCACCACAATTGCTTTGGTCACAGCATGCATCGCAGTCACTTAAGAATCAACCCATTAGTTGTGCGAGATTACAACATTTCTCGAGTCTGTTGCCCGAAGCTGTACTGGTGCCGCAGCTGTTGCTCTCGCGCTCAACACCACACACAGCACAACATACTCAGAACCCACCTCAACATCAGGATCAGGTCCCAGAACGTAGGTCATCATTGCACACTAGGCACACACTTTCCATTGTCAAGTCTGTGCATCTTATCACATCGGCTCAACAAGGACAGCAACCTAAGGAGCAACAAGGCCGTTGCGTTGAAAGTGACTACACTCCACTGGGTGAGTCACTAAGTGTGGTTTTTCTACGAGTTGTGTCATTTCTGAGACTCCTAGATCTGCATCCCCCACCAACTCCACTCCCTTGGTGGTACGACGCTAACGTATACTGCGATTATCACTTAGCCTTGGGGCACTCGACTGGTAATTGCCACACTCTGCGACATGTCATTCAGACTTTGATTGATAGTGGGACCTTTGTAGTTGGCACAACACCTACATCCATGTCTTTGCCCTCACCAGCATCTAGTTAAGCATGCATTTCACATCCACACGCCACTGTTGAGCCAACACGTCATGTTGTGTCAGTTCAGTAAGGGCAGCGACAATAGCAAAAGCGACCTCGCCATAGGGAAAGTGACTTCACTCCACTTGGAAAGTCGTTGAGTGACATCTTTCCCAAAGTTGCGTCATTCCTACGGTTACCGGAGATGCGCCCACCATCGGACCCACTTTCTGAGTGGTATAAGATATACTTGTTCTGCCAATTCCATAGCACCTATGGACATTCGACAAACAAGTGTTACACTCTCTAAAATGCAATTCAGGATTTGATTGACAATGGAGACATTGTCGTCAACACATAGGAGGTAGTACGCACATACACCTGCACCCACACCTGCACATGCACGAGCACACCCTAAAATAGCCGACCTTACCCTATCTGAGTCGGCATGCACCGAGGATGCTGGAACTTCGGGGGTTTTCCTCTTTATCCCAGTTCTTTCCTAGGGAATCCATCGGGCCTCATTAGCCAAGTTTGTTCTTTTACCTTTTCTCAGTTCTATCCGGTAGCATTCACATATGTCACCCGTGTATTTGTTCCTCATTTGCCTAGTTTTTCCTCTCTCAGTACTATCCAGCAGCATTCACCTATGCTACTCTTGTTATTGTTTTTTCATTAGCCTAGTTTGTCCTCTTGTCTCTTCTCAGTTCTATCTAGCGACACTCATATGTGCCACTCTTGTTCTTGTTCCTCTGCAGAGGGCCTGACCAAAAGTTTGCCAGTTTTCCATGCATCGATCTTACCCAACACGTGCAAAATCCCCTGGATCAAGTAGGAGATGGTCGTCACAGTGGATATCAGCTCCAACAGAGATACAATCTTAATGAGACCAGCAGATTCAGTATACACA
The DNA here is from genome assembly GCA_024699735.1 of Posidonia australis. NCBI lineage: Eukaryota > Viridiplantae > Streptophyta > Magnoliopsida > Alismatales > Posidoniaceae > Posidonia > Posidonia australis. The sequence goes on along the minus strand of JAMKQA010007647.1, from coordinate 35,218 downwards.
GTGACGGTCTCAGTTTCTCTAAAGATTTTGATACCTTCGGATACATCTGCCTTGATTCCAGATTCCAGTAGCACTGCTAGGAGTTACTTTAAACCCCTATGGCATCGGTAAAACAACAACACTAAGGACTAGAGCTGTATCTTTTTTCTTTTGTTTCCTTTGTTTTTGCTTTTTGCATCACCATATACCAAAACACAAAAAAAATAAAAAAAGAACAAAAGTTGTAAAAGAAGAAAGGAAAAAAAACACAAAACAGAAGAACATCAAGAACAATTGAAAATAATAGTTTGCTTACCAATAACCTTTTGCTTGATGATGAAAATTGGGAAAGCTTGCCCATGTCAGAATGGATTATCCCTCCTAAGTTGTCACTACTTAGACAACCAGGTAAGCATGGGAGCCATCGAACATCAAAGCCGGGCGAAATGTCCAAACTCCGTAATAATCCTGCATCTCCAAAAGGGAGATAAAATGTTAGGGGTGACAGAGAGTGTGAGCCAGAAAAGAAAACATACATTCAAAGGGAAATAAAAGAATAGAGAAGACATAAGGTGAAGACAGAAGTCAACCCAAGAGTGAGAGGCATGCGTTGTAGCACTACCCTTACCATACCTTGGAGAGGAGTTGGAGTATGCGTTCAATAAAATCACAACTTCAAGGAACTGACCCACCCTCTTGTAATAAAGGCCTCTTGAATAGATCGGGCGCTTATTACCTCCTAGTCAAGGTTAGAGTGAAACCACGTGTCTATGAGGAAGTAAAAGAATAGATAATGATATTGAAAAGAAAAAAGAAGGTGCTGGACCTTAAAGAGTTTGGCAGGGAGCCAAGTCCATTGCAATACCTTACAGTGAGTGTGAGTGCCACCACTACCCAACGAGAGCCACCAATGACTTGCGAATCTCTTTAATGTCAATTGAGTTGAAGGTGTCATCCTCCTCTAGCAGGCATACAGCTTTCCAACCTAACTGAGGGCAGACAAACAGTCGAACTAAACAAGCAAGCGGTCCAGATAATGAACTCATCGAACAAGCACAGCAATAAATGTAGATAACAAGCAACTAAAGTCACAAGGCATGCATTTCTTGATCAAACAAAAAAGGTCACTCTTAAATAACTAAATTGTTCACAATACTAGTGTCCACCACAATAACAATAATCATCATAGTCTTTCTTGGATAACTCTTTTTGCTTGCATATGGTTTAGTTCAACAGGGTTTCTTCCAAATACCTTTAGCTAGGGGCATTTCAACTGCTCAGCAGTTAAAGAGCATAAGCAGCAAGAACACCAGCTAGTGCACAAACTACATGGACCTGCAGAATCAGCAGTGTGACAGCAATTCCTTCACAACAATTTAGGTGTGGTAAACATTATTTGGGGAACACTTGAGGTCAACAACCAAGTACATGTTTGCAACCAGAGCACAATGACACAAAAAGTAGTAGAATAGAGAATAGCCAGCCTAAGACAGACTATGATTTATCACATTACTTCCTGTTATCGGAGTGTAACTTAGGATAGTGGATGAATATATGCCTCCAATCAGTAAACAATTGTCTTACTAGCCTCAACTAGAATTGGCCTTCAACATTTCAGTGATGCAAAGTGCGCCCACAGTCACAGTCTAGTCTTTACATCTTCAAGTGGTGCCCAACACTTCCCGTGGTAGCCTGACATGATGCTAAGGGCATCTGTTTTGCCTTGCTATCTTCTGACCTGACTCCTGTTATCATTGAGCATTGTTCACCTTTTGTGCTAGGGGCATGTCAACTGCTTTCTAGCTGGGCTCACACAATCTGCTACTCGGTTCATCAATGGCAAGTCAGTTGTTCCTTGATCAGGACCCGCACATCAAAAGATCTGCAGGGTCAACAGCATGATTGTGATCTTCATGCAGCAATCCAGAATCTTGAAAATACAATTAGGAGAATGTCCTATAGTAGTGTACTAGAGTGCAGAACCATCGGGCACCATGGTTGAGTAAGACAGGGCCTGGATGTACAAGTCGAAGGCAGGCTACAATCTCAATTAAAGGCCTATGTCAGTTTGCCACAATTCCTTCTACCTTCCAAGAACAATACGGGATGGCAATTGGGTATACATATTTCCAGTCACTAGATGAATGCATCAATTGCTCTGACTAATGACTGTAAGGTACATCTATAGTTATAGTATGGCTTCCAAGACTCCATACTCACGAATGATGCCCAATTAGTTCAATACCAAGTGCATGTCTTGCTCTTTGGTCAAAGGTCGCATATCATGAGCCTGATAGAACACCATCTATTGTGAACCAATGACTTTGACCAAGGGCATGTTAGCTACTTTCTTGTCAAGAGTCACATATCGTGTGCTTGACAGAACACTAGCTATTGAGTAATTGAATCAGATACTTCGACCAGGGGCATGTCAGCTGTTCTTTGGTCAGAAGTCCCAAACTAGGCGCTCGATAAAAAACCAAGCTAGAGCCTTCGATTAGGGGCATGTAAGCTACTTTGTGGAAAGGAGGACTATTTTGTGAACGTTTTGTGCATATTATCTTCCAAATGATAGTCGGTCACCTTCTTATAAAGAAGTGACATTAATTAGAGCCGGGGCAGTGTTGGCATGTCACAAACACTCTAAATTCCCAACAGCATTACACAACAAATACCCAACTACTTCAACAGACATTCCCCACAGCGGTGACGATCCAAGGTGCACTTTTACTTGAATAAGATCCCCTTGGCTAACCCTTTTGGCTAAACAGTTGGTCAGGATCCCTGCATCCTTGTCCCCCTGATACGTGTCCGAAAGGACAGAGTTCAAAGACATTCTCCTTGACTTCACTCCAAGATGGATGAAGTCCTTTGCCTCTGGATTCTCATTTCGGAAGAAACAGAACCCAGAGATATATCATTTAGGCTGATATCCTAAACTATCACTTATGCTGATATCCTAAACTATCATTTAGGCTGATATCCTATACTATCACTTAGGCTAATATCCTAAGCTACCATTTAGGCTGATATCCTAAACTATCAATTAGGTTGATATCCTAAACTATCACTTAGGCTGATATCCTAAACTATCTTTTAGGCTGATATCCTAAACTATCATTTAGGCTGATATCCTAAGCTATCATTGAGGCTAATGTCCTAAACTATCACTTAGGTTGATATCCTAAACTATCACATAAGTTGATATCCTAAACTATCACTTAGGTTGATATCCAACACTATCACTCAGCTTGATATTCAAAACTATCATTCAAGCTGATATCCTAAACTATCATTCAAGTTGATATCCTAAACTATCATTCAGGCTGATATCCTAAACTATCATTCAAGCTGATACCCTAAACTATCATTCAGGCTGATATCCTAAACTATCATTCTGGCTGATATCTTAAACTATCATCTAGGCTGATATCCTAAACTATCATCTAGGCTGATATCCTAAACTATCATCTAGGCTGATATCCTAAACTATCATTTAGGCTGATATCCTTAACTATCATTTAGGTTGATATCCTAAACTATCATTCAGGCTGATATCCTAAACTATCACTTAGGCTGATATTGCCATATATCCATCTGGTCTGTAGGTCCGTCACCTACCATGCCTTCTTTGATCCTCGCTCTGAGAGTTCGGTATCGATGGTACCGCCTTTGGTCATGCTCTAGACGGAGTACACCAACCTCGTTCTGTGGACTGGTACCCTGGACTGCCTGATGAGCACCTGTTAAGGTGTCTATTCTATTGGTCAGCAGGTCCGGTGTCCTATCGTGCCATTTTCTCTTGGGCTAGTATCCTGAACTACTTGGGCAATACTTATGGTCCTGATGGATTCTCCACTCGCCTTGTTCATTCCCACCTTCTGGGCTGGTAGCCTGAACTACCTGGATGACTTCCAAGATCAGTCACATGTCGGTTGGGAAGCACTGTGAGTCTTGTCCGATGCTTTTCTCGACAAGTGTGATAATCAATCATGTCTTTTAGGAGCTGATTGGTCGTCAACTTTTCATCCTTCACTGCATGCATCATATACTAGTATAACATAATCCACTTGTGGCATTCGTCATTATTCATTGGCAATCGCAGTTATCTCAGCTTTAACACTAGTGTTTGGTGTCGGCAGTTGTCGTTAGTATTGGTTTCTGTGATTTTGGTTAGGACTATGGCGTTCATGGAGACATGACAGGACTTCTGGAGCATTCATCGACTGGTAGTAAGTTGCTATGACCATGTCGACGACAGCCTCGATACTTGACCCGAAAGACCAAGTACATGAGGATCAGCAAAATCACGGCAAAACAAATAAAACAAGAGTCGCCACCTAGTCTTTTAATGGAAAGACGAGCAAACCAAGAAAATACGAGAATAATCAAGAAAGATGATGAAATGCAAGATGCATGTGTGATCTGTGCTTAATGGATAAGACTAATGTGAATGCAGGCCAGAGAAAGGGTAAGGATTCTGGTTACGCATGGGGAAGGGGTTAGGCACCCCCATGCGCCTGAGAAAACTTGGTCTTTCTTGGTTTCCTACTGTTAATGGTTTGCTAGATGTATGCTTGCTTATTCTATATGCTCATGCATGAAGATGATTGAAAACATGCCAAAATTAAAGCAAAGGAAAAGAAATCAAAGGAAAAGATTAATCCGAGGGTCGAATGTAGGCATTGTTAATGCCGCTTTACTATACACCCTTGGGCGATGAGGAATATCGTGAAAATCGTGAAATTCTCGAAAAGTGTCTCGCAAAACAGCAGAAAATGGGGAAAAATTCGAGAAAATCAAAAAAGGGAAAAATAATCCTTGTTTCGGGACCATGTCGGCTTTGCAAGCCTTTTACAGTACGCCCTCGGGCGATGAAAAACCAAAACAAATGAAGACTATGGAAAACCAAGGAAAACCTAGAAAATGAGGAGAAAACAAAGCTCGGAACAAAGCTAGAAAAGCGTGCACCAAGCATGGAAGAAAAGACAGAAGAAAAAACCGTGCAAAAAGATGTGAAAAGTATGCAAAATGCAAGTGTGAGTGCAAATCTGAAAACTCCAGGGGGTTTTGTGCAAAAAGCCAAAATTCCGAAGAAAACTGACATTCAGATGCCCAAATCATCAAGAAATACCTAGGAAAACACATTCCATGCATGTATCAAGAATTCTGGAGTCAAATGTGCATCCCTAGTCAAAATGGAGTTCTTTAGGGGCTAAAATGCAATTTACCCACTAATGCATGTATGCAAATCAATTCAGCATAAAACTAGGGTAAAAATGCAAGAAAAAGATTCAATAGGATGCCAGAATGTTTTAGGGGCAAAACAGTCATTTTACCCTAGAAAACAAGCAAATTAGAGTAATTACAATAAAGCATAGCGGCTAAACTACAAAAAACCCAGAAAACAAAGCATTCATGAAACATTCTAAAGAAAACAGGGTCCAAAATGTAATTTTAACTGAGAAATAAAGCATTCAAAAGAGTTCTAGTAAAATATGAGGTTTAAAATGCAATTTACCCAAGAAAACAAGCTTTAGGAAAGTTTTTAAAAATGTTCAGGGGTTTTTATGCAATTAAACCACAAAAATGTACATTCTGGAAAATTTCTGAAAAGTCAAGGGGTTATTATGCGATTTTCACAGCAAAAATGAACTAGAAAAGTTTCAAGAAAGTGCATGGGCCTAAATGCAAATTTTACTGAAAAAAGAACTTCTAGAAAGTTTTTGGAAAACATCAGGGGTTTGCATGCAAATTTCACAGTGAAAATGAACTTGCAGAGTGATTATATAAGAGTATGAGGTCCTTCATGTAGTTTGTCTAAAAGAAAGCATGATTCAAAGACTCTACAGGGTTTTTATTGAAGTTTTAAACTGAGAAAATATTATTTTAAAAGTTCAGGGTAAAAGTGTAATAATTTTAGTTAAAACTTTATTCGAAACATTTAAGAAAAATGAAGGAAGGACCTAGTTGTAATAAAAGGACCTAATAGTGATGAAAATTGGATCTACTTGAAATGAAAACTAAGTTTCAAAAGTTTATGCAAAATAAATGTTTTTAAATTTTATTTAAAGAGAAAAAGGGGCGACGGTCGCCGACGATGGGGCTCGGCGTCGATGACCACCAGAAAGGTTATTTAAGGCTTCCCATGGCCTGATCTCAGATCAAACCATGCAGGAGGCAAAGGGAGAAGGAGAACATTAGATCCAATGGCGTGGATCTGAAGGTCAATGGTGGAGGTGGTCCTCCCACCTCCCACGTCGGCGGAAAACTCCGACGAGGACGTCGGGCAAGAGGAGCTACTGGAACACCTTGAATGGCGGTGCGGTGCCTCTGGAGGCCAAGGGGAACTCTCCTGCTTCCTCATGAGTGAAATGGAGGCTGGCGAAGCAGCGGCGAACTCTAGCAGGCGTTGACGGCATCAACTCCGGTGAACGACGCCCTTGCAGCTATCGAGGGTCTGAGGACTGGTTCTAGAGGCTCTGGAGTGCTCGGGGCATGACGTGGAACACTTGCAACAGCTTGGAGAGGCATAGGGATGCTGGAGGTGCGCAGACCACCTCTGTGGCAGTCGTCTTCTCCGACGATGGCATCCTGGGCGCTCCTTTTCGGCGATCTGGCACGAGGTTCAGGGAGGCGGTGGAACAGGGATCCAGAGTGCAGAAGAGCAAGGGGGTTGCCAGAGGAGGATGAGAGAGGGTTCAGGGATCCAGGAAGCGCTCTGGATTGACCCCCCCACCTCTGTCGTCGGAGTGTGGCGACGGCGGGGCACGACGGAGCTCCGTTATCCAAGGGATCACTCTAGATCCCTTGGAAACGCTCCGGGAAGAAAAGGAGGGCCTAGAAATCTATAATTCAGATGTTAGAGTGATCGGGGATGTGTACCTAGTTGGAGGCGTGCCGTCGGAGCTCTGGGAACGACAGTGGCTCTCTGCTCCTCGGTTTCTCGCTCTCCGCTCAGAATTCTCTCTCTCTCGTCATGAAAAAAAGAAAAGCCTCCCAATCGCTGCCTCTGCTCCTCCTTATATAGGCGAGAAGAAACCTGAACCCAACACTCAAACCCGTAACCCATCACTAACTTCCTAACAGAATGCTAACTAACCCGCTAACTGCACGACCACCTCTCTAACAGACCTAACAAATCAATAACTAATGTTCCCCAGCTGTCTCCTTGACCTCCAACTACAACCAATGGCGATCCTAGCTCCCTCCGGCGACGGCTCATCCAATGGCTGGCTACTGGGAGTTGCTAGATTAGTGGGCTGAGCTGGCTGAATGAGCTCAGTGAAGAAGGAGTGAGCTTAGTGGTTTGTTTTGTGGGAAATTAATGGAGAAGAAATGGGCTTAGTGAGGAGAAGGAAATGAGTGTGAAATTTTGCATATTTTTGGGTATAAGAACATTAGTAAATGAAGAGGTGGAAAAAAAACAAATATGGTGTTGGGTTGAAACAAATAGGGAGAAATTATTTATGGTGGGTCTTCATGGGCTTCAAGTTCAATTTGGACCTAATGGGCTTATATGGACCTTGTAGGAGTTAATTGGGCTTAAATGGGCCTTGTGGGCCCAAGTGGGCTCAATCAGGGTTCAAGCTCAGCCACCACATCCTCATTGTGCAAAATCAGAAAATTGGGGTGTCAATAGATGCCCCTCCCTGAGTGAGGTCGGAGGTCGAGTAGAACAGAGACTGATGCTCAGGGTTGACAAAGACACCTCAAATTAATGTTAACCACCTGACAATGAACCACTAGTAGAGAATGTACCGGAGATCCTGTCGCCACAGCTGAGGCCAAACGGAGGAACAAGCACAAAAGATTAAGAATTGACAAGCTGACGACCAATCAGCTCCTAAGAGACATGATTGTTTGTCTCACTTATCGCAAAAAGCGCTAGACAAGACTCACAGTGCCTGCCGACTGGGAAATGACTGATCATGGAAGTCATCCGGGTAGTTCGAGCTACCAGCCCAGAAGAAGGGAAGAAACAAAAAGAGTGAGGAAACCATCAGGCACCACAAGGATAGCCCAGGTAGTTCGGGATACCAGCCCAAGAGAAAGAGCGAACAATTTGCTTCGATTCCAATCAGTCAGAATAGAACCCAAAACAAAGGAGGGTCACTGAGATTCATCCAGATAGGGTAAACCTCAAAAGGGAGCATCAAGACTCCGGGCGACAGTCAAGTCAAAGGGAACAAGGGAGACCTTGAGCCTGTCCATCAAGAACAAAATTCAAAGGCGAGGGAAATGGCACCGAAGCTCGTTCGAACGGACCGAACCTCAGAAGGGAGCATCTAGAGTCCGGGCGGCAGTCTAGACAGAGGAACAAGGGAGACCTTGAGCCTATCCATTAAGAACAGACTCAAAGGCGAGGGAGATGGCACGGAAGCTCGTCCAGACGGATCGAACCTTGGAAGGGAGCATCTAGACTCCGAGCGGCAGTCTAGACAGAGGAACAAGGGAGACCTTGAGCCTGTCCATCAAGAACTGACTCAAAGGCAAGGGAGATGGCACCGAAGCTCATCCAGATGGACCGAATCTCGGAAGGGAGCATCTAGACTCCGGGCGGCACTCTAGAGAAAGGGAATAAGGGAGACCTCGAGCCTGTCCATCAAGAACAAACTCAAAGGCAAGGGAGATGGCACCGAAGCACGTCCAGATGGACCGAACCTCGGATGGGAGAATCTAGACTGCGGGCGGCAGTCTCGAAAAGTGGAACAAGGGAGACCTTGAGCCTGTCCATCAAGAACAGGCTCAAAGGCAAGGGAGATGGCACTGAAGCTCGTTTGGACGGACCGAACCTCGGATGGGAGCATCTAGACTCCAGGCAGCAGTCTAATCAAAGGGAACAAGGGAGACCTTGAGCTTGTCCATCAAGAACGGAACTTAAAGGTGAGGGAAATGGCATTAAAGCTCATCCGGACGGACCGAACCTCGGATGGGAGCATCTAGACTCCTGGCGGCAGTCTAGACAAATGGAACAAGGGAGACCATGAGCCTGTCCATCAAGAACGGAACTCAAAGGTGAGGGAAATGGCACCGAAACTTGTCCTGATGGACCGAACCACGGATGGGAGCATCTAAACTCCGGGCGGCAGTCTAGACAAAGGAACAAGGGAGACCTCGAGCTTGTCCATCTAGAACGGAACTCAAAGGCGAGGGAAATGGCATCGAAGCTCGTCTAGACTGACCGAACCTCGGAAGGGAGCATGTAGACTCCTAGGGGCAGTCTAGACAGAAAAACAAGGGAAACCTTGAGCCCGTCCATCAAGAACGGACTCAAAGGCAAGGGAGATGGCACCGAAGCTTGTCCTGATGGACCAAACCTCGGAAAGGAGCATCTAGACTCCAGGCGGTAGTCTAGACAAAGGGAACAAGGGAAACCATGAGCCTATCCCTGAAGAACAGACTCAAAGGCAAGAAAGATGGCACCGAAGCTCATCCAGATGGACCGAACCTCGGAAGGGAGCATCTAGACTCCAGGCGGTAGTCTAGACAAAGGGAACAAGGGAGACCTTGAGCCTGTCCATCAAGAAAAAACTCAAAGGCAAGGGAGATGGCACCGAAGCTCGTCCAAACGGACCGAACCTCGGATGGGAGCATCTAGACTCGAGCAGCAGTCTAGACAAATGAACAAGGGAAACCTTGAGCCTGTCCATCAAGAACGGACTCAACGGCAAGGGAGATGGCACCGAAGCTCGTCCAGACGAACCGAACCTCTGAAGGGAGCATCTAGACTGCGGGCGGCAGTCTCGACAAAGGGACAAGGGAAACCTTGAGCCTGTCCATCAGGAACAGACTCAAAGGCAAGGGAGATGGCACGTAGCTTGTCCTGATGGACCGAACCTCGGATAGGAGCATTTAGACTCCAGGCGGTAGTCTAGACAGAGGAACAAGGGAAACCTTGAGCCTGTCCATCAAGAACAGAACTCAGAAGCAAGGGAGATGGCACCGAAGCTTGTCTGGATGGACTGAACCGCGGATGGGAGCATCTAGACTCCAGGTGGCAGTCTAGACAAAGGAACAAGGGAAACCTAGAGCCTGTCCGTCAAAAACAGACTCAAAGGCAAGGGAGAAAATGTCACTGAAGCTCATCCGGACGGACCGAACCTCGGAAGGGAGCATCTAGACTCCGGGTGGCAGTCTAGACAAAGGGACAAGGGAAACATTGAGCCTTTCCATCAAGAACAGACTCAAAGGCAAGGGAGATGGCACGCAGCTTGTCCTGACGGACCGAACCTCGGATGGGACCATCTAGACTTCGGGCGGCAGTCTAGACAGAGGAACAAGGGAAACCATGAGCCTGTCCATCAAGAACGTAACTCAGAGGCAAGGGAGATGGCACCGAAGCTTGTCTAGATGGACCAAACCTCGGATGGGAGCATCTATACTCCAGGCGGCAGTCTAGACAAAGGAACAAGGGAAACCTTGAGCTTGCCCATCAAGAACAGACTCAAAGGCAAGGGAGGTCTGACCATCTGCTTAGCCACAAGGATTTGCCACGGGGGAACTTATTCAGATAACAGTGCACCTTGGATCGTCACCACTGTGGTGAATATCTGTTGAAATGGTGTAGTGTCCTACTACAGTGGTCATTCCAGTGGGGGCCATTATGTGGTGAATGTCATTTCTCTGTAAGAAGATACACTGACCATCACTTGGAAGATAATTTGTGCCATGCATTCCGGAATATTCCTTCCTTCCACGAAGCAACTTACATGCCCTTGGTCGAAGGCTCTGATTACATTGATGTTTTGTATGTGACTTTTGACCATAGAGTAGCTGACATGCCTCTAGTTGAAGTCTCTAGTTCAATTTCACCAAAGCTAGTCCTATGTATGTGACCTCTGACCAAAGAGCAGTTGACATGCCCCTGGTTGAAGGGTCTAGCTCAGTTACACTGTAGCTTGTGCTTTATCTGTGACTTTTGACCAAAAAACAGTTGACACGCCCCTGGTCGAAGGTTCTGGCTCAGTTACACTGTAGCTTGTCCTTTATCTATGACTTTTGACCAAAACGCAGCTGACATGCCCCTGGTCAAAGACTATAGTTTGATTACACTGTAGTTGGTGTTTTATATGTGACCTTTGACCAAAGAGCAGCTGACATGCCCCTGGTATTGGACTAGCTAGACATCACTTGAGGGTATGGGGTCATGGAAGCTAGGTTTTAATTACAGACATTCCATGAACCACTAGAGTACTTGAGACAGTCATTGGTCGAAGCAATTGACCATTCATCAAGTGACTGAGAATATGTGCAACCAACCACTTTCGGGTTCTGAACTTGGAAGATTGAAGGAATCGGGGCGACTTGATAGAGGTCTTTGATTGAGGTTGTAATCTGCCTCTGACTGGCATGTATGGGGTGTATTCTGTTCACCTGTGGTGTTTTGATGGCTCTATATTTGGGCGCACCACTGTAGGATATTCTCCTGATTGTATTTGCCAAATTTTAGATTGCGGCGTTGGATTCAGAGCCATGCTGTCGTCTCTGCTAATCATTTGCCATGTAGGTTCTGATCAGAGAACAACTATCTTGCCCTTGATGAATCAGATTGTGTGAGTCCAACTAGAAGGCAGCTGACATGCCCCTAGCATAAGGGTGAATGATCCCTTCAATCACTGAAGCGGCTACAGCTGATTTTGATTGAGGCCAGAGAAACCTTCGTTCCTTGACTGGAGGCATGTATACTCATCCACTATTCTGAGCTATGCTCGGATGGCATGAAGTAATGTAAGACATCGTAGTATGTCTTAGGCTAGCTATTCTCTGCTCTACTGCTTGTTAAGCCACTATGCTCTGGCTACAGACATGTACTCGGCTGTTTTGTCCTCAGGCCTTCCACAAACAATGTCTACCATGCTCGAACTGTTGCGGAGGGATTGTTGTCACCGTGCTGACTCTGCAAGTCCATGTAGCTTGTACGCTAACTGGTGTCCTCACTTCATATGTACTTTGACTACTGAGGAGCTGGAATGTCCCTGGGTAAAAGCACTTGGCAAAGAGCTTGCAAACAAAAGGATTGATCCAAGCAATGCTATGATGATTATTATTATCATTGAAGGCTTTATGATTCATGAGCAAATTAGTTATGCAAGAGTGAATTTTGTTTGATGCATGCCTTGTGATTTCAATTGCTTGTTATCTGCATTTGCTATCTTGCTTGTTCAATGACTTCATCATTCGGGTTGTTTGCTTGTTTAATTCAGTTGTCGGTTTGCCCTTAGTTTGGCTGGAAAAGCTGTATGCCTGTTAGTGGAGGATGACACCTTCGACTCAGTTGCCACTACAAAGACTTACAAGTCGTTAGGTGGCTCTCATTGGGTAGGGGTGGCACACGAACTCACTGCAGGGTATTGCGGTGGACCTAGCTCCATGCCAAACTTTTTAAGGTCCTGCACCTGCTTTTTCTTTTCGACATCATTGTTTTTTCTTTTCTTTTATTCCCTCATAGACGTGCGGCTTCACTTTAACCTTGTCTTCGAGGTAATAAGTGCTCGATTTATTCAAGAGGCCTTTATTGCAAGAGGGTGGGTCAATCCCTCGAAGGTGTGATTTGAATGAGCGCGTTCTCCAACTCCTCTCCAAGGTATGGTAAGGGTAGAGCTACAACGCACGCCTCTCACTCTTGGGCTGACTTCTGTCTTCGCCTTCTATCTTATCTATTCTTTTATGCCCTTGCGAATGTATGTTTTCTTTTCTAGCTCACACTCTCAGTCACCCCTAACATTTTATGTCTCTCTTGGAGGTGCAGGATCCTTGCTGAGTTAGGACACTTCGTCTGGCTTTGATATTCGGTGGCTCCCTTGCTGACTTGGTTGTCTATGTTGTGACAACTGAGGAGGGATAATCTACTCTAACATTGGCAAGATTTTCCAATTTTCATCATTGGGCAGAATGTTAATGACAAGCAAACTGCCCTTCTAATGTTTCTTGATGTTTTTCTACTGTTTATGTTTTTTCCTTTTTGTATTTTTATCTTTTTAGCTTTTCTATTTTTTCTGTTGGTGTTTTAATATATGATAATGCAGAAAGAAAACAAAGAAAGTATAGAAAAAGGATACAACTCTAGTCCTTGTTGCTGATGTTTTGCCGATGCCATTAAAATTTATGATAACTCCATCCAGTGCCTCTGGAAACTAGAATCAAGACAAGTGTATCTGAGGCCATCAAAAGCTTTATTGAAACTGAGAGTGTCACTGTAAATGTTGGATCTGTTGATGGCATTATCCTTGAATCTCTGTTGGAACTGATATCAACTATGTCAGTTGTCTCCCACTTGATCTAGGGTTCTTGCACATACTAGGTTAGATCAGCTCATGACGAATCGGTAAACTTTAGGTCAGACCCCCACAGAGAAACAAGAACAAAAGTGGCGCATATGAGTGACGCCGAACAGAAACCGAGAAAAGGAAAAAGGACAAACTAGGCAAATGGGGAAGAGGAACAAAAGTGACATACACATGTGCTCCCAAAAAGAAGCAAGGAGAGTACAAGCTGGGAAATAGAAGAAGCCCGATGGATTCCCCGGGAAAAACTGGGAGAAAGGGGGAAAACCCCTGGGGTTCCAGTATCCTCGAAGCTTACAGGCCCTGACACGGTATGGTCGGCTATTCTAGGGTGTGAACGTGTGCGTGCAAGTGTGTGTGTGGGCTGCCTCCTGCGTGTTGATGACAATGCTCCCATTGTCAATCAAATTCTGGACAGCATTCTAGAGAGTGTGACACCCATTTGTCGAATGCCCACGTACACGATGGTATCGGCAAAACATGTTTGCCTTATACCACTGAGGAAGCAGGTTTGGTGGTGGGCGAATCTCCGGTAGCTGCAGGAATGGCGCAACTTTAGGGAAGATGTTGCTTAGCGATTCTCCTAGTGGGGTGAGGTCTCTTTCCTTATAGCGAGGCCATCCCTGCCGTTGTTGCTGCCCTTGCTGAGTCGACATGTCACAACATGTCAATTCAACGGTGACATGTGGATGTGTAATGCACACTGAACTAGATGCTGGTGAGGATGAAGACACGGATGCGAGTGATATGCCTTGTGCGGTAACAATAATAGTCCCACAGTCGATTAAAGTCTGTATGACATCTCGCAAAGTGAAGCATTTATCAGTCGAATGCCCCAAGGCTCGGTGATAATCGCAGTATACGTTCGCGTCGTACCACCGAGGGAGTGGAGTCGACATGGGACATGGATCTGGGAGTCTCAGGAGTGACACAACCTGAGGAAAAACAGCGCTCAGTGGCTTACCCAGTGGAGTGTAGTCACTTTCAATGCGACGACCTCGTTTCTTCTTAGGTTGTTGTCCATGTTGAGCCGATGCGACGAGATGCACTGGCTCGACAGTGGGAAGTGTACGCCTAAGGTCCGGTGATGACCTACGTGTTGGAACTTGATCCTGATGTTGAAGTGAATTCTTGATATGCTGTGTTGTGTGTGGTGTTGAGCGCGAGAGAAACAACTGCGGCACTGGGATAGTTCTGGGTGACGGACTCGAGAAATGTTGTACTCTCACGCAACCAATGGGTTGACTCCTAGGTGACTGTGATGCATGCTGTGAATAATGCAATTGTGGTGCAGGAGGCAAAGATAACTCTTCCATCGCCAAAGCAGTGAGATGCTAAGGCGATGGTATGGGCGACAAAGTAGTGGGGTGAGCCTGCAATACTATAGTGGTCTGCATTGGAACCTCAGAGGTCGAAGGAGGAGGACCCTCAACAAGATCAAGAGAATGGGCCATACGCTCGAACTCTTGGGCCAAAGCCCTCAAGCACTGAGCCTGCGTGGCCGAGGACCCACCAAAAGATAGGTCAGAAGGCACGAGCGGAACAAGATTGGACCCTAAAATTGATGAATCCACAGCTCCTTGAACTCCTAAAATCGGAGGGCCCGAGGAATAGGGTGCAGATGGCAGAACTTCTAGGACCCGCGTGGTAGTCACCGTAGTTGAATCAGTGACGAGCCCTAGACGGACTTGTTTTTGCCACTGTCCCAGAAGAGAAGATAAGGATCCTCCCTGATCCCCAGATCGGGATGCATAAAGGGAATGAGAAGCAGCCAAAGTGAGAGAAGGAGGACCCGAGTGTGGGACCCCCTTCAGAACAACAACCGGAGGCTTGCGGGTTTGCGGGGCCATGGCTATCCGCAAGTGAAATAAAAGAGCTGCGGAAGAGGATAAACGCACGAGCTCTAAGATGAACCTTAGTCGACAAGTGACCAATAGCTTAGAAAAGACAAGAGAACACAACCACGAGAAGCTGCCCGCGATGGAGACACCCGAGCTCCTAGTGGAGGACCTCACAGCAAAGTACCTGAAAAAACAGGTATCAGAACCTGGACAATGACACAAAGACAAATGCAAGTTATTAGGGTTGCATGCCATGACACACAATGTAGATGAATGTCCTAAAATGCACTCTCTCACCATGCATGTCCCATATGGGGTTGACCACACGGGACGCACTCATGGGTTTGGGTTTTGACTCTGGTCAAGAAGTAAGGTCCCCGCTCTAAATCCTAGCCAAAGCGCAGGCAGTGAACGAGTGGTGTGTTAGTGGCCTCATCTCCCGTAGTAGCATGGAGCTGTACCCTCTAGTAGCACCGACATGACCTTGGACAAGGGGGGGACGAACTAACAACACGTTCTACGCCAAAGCAATAGAACGGGCTGCCATAATTGTCCTTCGTAAACTGTGGGTAGACTCAGAGGAGAAGATGCATGCCTTATATCATCAAACATGCGATATGCTTTGATGTCTTTTACTTGCGTTTTATTAAACAAGAGGGGATTGTGAGCATTCGTCTCTAGTTATGCCTTAATAATTGTTCCACTACGTTTGTATGTTTTAACCAGAGGGAATTTATGAGCATTTGTCTCTAGTTACGCCTTACTTAATTGTTTGTTTGAGTTTGTGTGTTTTAACTAGATAGGGAGGCAAGCAAGTCTCTATTCTCCTAATCATGGCAAATTCTAGAAGAAAGGGAAAAAACATACAATTTGCATCCAAATAAGTCAAGCAAAGGTGTAAACATGGCATGTGTTTGTGTTGTGCTCAGGTAAGTGGATGAAAAGCAAGTATCAACAAACAAAGCATGTATCAGGTTATGTGCATGTGCAGTGGCATAGCAACAGTGTAAAGGAAACAAAAAGGCATGTTCAGTGAAATATGAGCAAGCAAGTAGGAACAAGCAAACAAGCAAACAAGCAACAAGCAAGCAGACCAAAGAGAACTAGGGAAACCAGAACAAAAGCTAGAATCTAGTTATCCCTAGTGGAGTCACCATTTCCTGTGACCATACCGGCTACAGCCTTGATACTTGTCCCGAAAGACCATGTACATAAGGATCGGCAAAATCACGGCAAAACAAATAAAACAGGAGTTGCCACCTAGTCTTTTAATGGAAAGACGAGGAAAACCAGGAAAATACAAGAAAAATCAAGAAAGATGATGAAATGCATGATGCATGTGTGATCCATGCTTAATGGATAAGACTAAAGTGAATGTGGGCCAGAGAAAGGGTAAGGATTCTGGTTACGCATGGGGAAGGGGTTAGGCACCCCCATGCGCCCGAGAAAACATGGTCTTTCTAGGTTTCATACTGTCAATGGTTTGCTAGATGTATGCTTGCTTATTCTATATGCTCATGCATGAAGATGATTGAAAACATGCCAAAATTAAAGCAAAGGAAAAGAAATCAAAGGAAAAGATTAATCTGAGGGTCGAATGTAGGCATTGTTAATGCCACTATACTGTACGCCCTTGGGCGATGAGGAATATCGTGGAAATCGTGAAATTCGTGGAAAGTGTCTCGCAAAACAGCGGAAATTGGGGATAAATCCAAGAAAATCAAAAAGGGGAAAAAATAATCCTTGTTTCAGGACCATGTCGGCATTGTAAGCCTTTTACTGTACGCCCTTGGGGTGATGGAAAACCAAAACAAGTGAAAACTACGGAAAACTGAGGTAAACCTGGAAAACGAGGAGAAAACAAAGCTCAGAACAAAGCTAGAAAAGCATGCACCAAGCAAGGAAGAAAAGACGGAAAAAAATCGTGCAAAAAGATGTGAAAAGTATGCAAAATGCAAGTGTGAGTGCAAATCCGAAAACTCCATGGGGTTTTGTGCAAAAAACCCAAATTCCAAAGAAAACTGACATTCAGATGCCCAAATCATCGAGAAATACATAGGAAAACACATTCCATGCAAGTATGAAGAATTCTGGAGTCAAATGTGCGTCCCTAATCAAAACGGAGTTCCCTAGGGGCTAAAATGCAATTTACCCACTAATGCATGTATGCAAATCAATTTAGCATAAACCAGGGTAAAAATGCAAGAAAAAGATTCAAAAGGATGCTAGAATGTTTTAGGGGTAAAATAGACATTTTACCACTGAAAACAAGCAAATCAAAGAAATTACAATAAAGTATAGGGGCTAAACTGCAAAAAGCCCAGAAAACAAAGCATTCATTAAACATTCTGAAGAAAACAGGGGTCAAAATGTAATTTTAACTGAGAAATAAAGCATTCAAAAGAGTTCCAATAAAATATGATGTTTAAAATGCAATTTACCCAAGAAAATAGGCTTCAGGAATGTTTCTAAACATGGTCAGGGGTTTTTATGCAATTAAACCACAAAAATGTACATTCTGGAAAATTTCTGAAAGGTCTAACGGTTATTATGCGATTTTCACAGCAAAAATGAACTTCTAGAAAAGTTTCAAGAAAGTGCAAGGGCCTAGATGCAAATTTTACTGAAAAAAGAACTTCTAGAAAGTTTTTGGAAAACATCAGGGGTTTGCATGCAAATTTCACAGTGAAAATGAACTTGCAGAATGATTTTATAAGAGTATGAGGTCCTTCATGCAGTTTGTCTAAAAGAAAACATGATTGAAGGACTCTGCAGTGTTTTTATTGAAGTTTTAAACTGAGAAAACATTATTTTAAAAGTTCAGGGTAAAAGTGTAATATTTTCAGTTAAAACTTTATTCCAAACATTTAAGAAAAATGAAGGAAGGAATCAGATGTAATAAAAGGACCTAATAGTAATGAAAAAAGGATCTACTTGAAATGAATACTAAGTTTCAAAAGTTTATGAAAAATAAATGTTTTCTAATTTTGTTTAAAGAAAAATAGGGGTGGCGGTCGCCGCCGACGGGGCTCGCCGCCGCCGACCACCGAGAAAGGTTATCTAAGGCTTCCCATGGCCTGATCTCAGATCAGACCATGCAGGAGGCAAGACGAGAAGGAGAACATCAGATCCAAAAGCGTGGATCTGAGGGTCGACGGTGGAGCTGGTCCTCCCACCTCCCTCGTCGGTGAAGGACTCCAGCGAGGGCACTAGGCAAGACGAGCTACTAGAAGACCTTGAACGGCGGTGCGGCGACTCTGGAGGCCAAGGGGAACTCTCCTGCTTCCTCCTGAGTGAAATGGAGGCTAGCAAAGCAGTAGCGAGCTCCGACAGGCGTTGATGGCATGAACTCCGGTGAATGATGCCCTTGCAGCGATCAAGGGTCTGAGGACTGGTTCTGGAAACTCCGGAGTGCTCGAGGCATGGCGTGGAACACTTGCAACAGCTTAGAGAGGCATGGGGATGCTGGAGGCACGCAAGCCACCTCTAAGGAGGTCGTCTTCTCCGACGATGGCGTCCTGGGCGCTCCTCTCCGACGATCAGGCACGAGGCTTAGGGATGTGGTGGAACAGGGATCCAGAGTGCGGAAGAGCAAAGGGGTGGCTAGTGGAGGATGAGAGAGGGTTTAGGGATCCAAGAGGCGCTCTGGATTTCCCCCCCACCTTTGTCGCCGGAGTGTGGCGACGACGGGGCACGGCGGAGCTCCGTTATCCAAGGGATCACTCTAGATCCCTTGGAAATGCTCCGGGAAGAAAAGGAGGGCCTAGAAATCTATAATTCACATGATTAGAGTGATCGGGGATGTGTACCTGGTTAGAGGCGTGCCGTTGGAGCTCTGGGAACGAAACTGGCTCTCTGCTCCTCTACTTCTCGCTCTTCGCTTAGAATTCTCTCTCTCTCATCGTGAAAAAAGGAAAAGCCTCCCAATCACTTCCTCTACCCCTCTTTATATAGGCAAGAAGATACTTGAACCCAACACTCAAACCCGTAACCCATCACTAACTTCCTAACAGAATGCTAACTAACCCGCAAACTGCACGACCACCTCTCTAACAGACCTAACAAATCAGTAAGTAATGTTCCCCAGCTGTCTCCTTGACCGTCGACAACAACCAACGGCATTCCTGGCTCCCTCCGGCGACAGCTCATCCAATGGCTGGCTGTTGGGAGTTGCTGGATCAGTGGGCTGAGCTGGCTAAATGAGCTCAGTGAAGAAGGAGTGAGCTTAGTTGCTGGTTTTGTGGGAAATTAATGGAGAAGAAATGGGCTTAGTGAGGAGAAGAAAATGAGTGTGAAATTTTGCATATTTTTGGGTATAAGAACATTAGTAAATGAAGAGGAGGGAAAAAAAACAAATATGGTGTTGGGTTGAAACAAATAGGGAGAAATTATTTATGGTGGGCCTTCATAGGCTTCGGGTTCAATTTGGACCTAATGGGCTCATATGGGCCTTGTAGGTGTTAATTGGGCTTAAATGGGCCTTATGGGCCCAAGTGGGCTCAATCAGGGTTCAAGCTCAGCCACAACATCCTCATTCTGCAAAATCAGAAAATTGGGGTGTCTACAGTTGCCAATTGCTAACTATTTCATGCAACGTCAGGCGGAGCATCTTCGTCAACTTTGAGCAGTGATCTCCTCCTCCTATTCCTTTTTTCCATGCAAAAGGGTGTATGGTGTCTTTGTCAACCCAAAGAATTGGTCACTATTCCATTTGATCTCCGACCTCGCTCAGGGTGGGGCATCTGTAAACACCACATATGCTTGCAATGGGACCTTAAATCCTAAAACTAACCTAAATAAAATTCAAGATTAAAAAAACCTAGCTCTAAACCCTAAAACTAACTCAAAACCCTAAAATTAACTCAAAATCCTAAAATCCACTGAAATCAAATTCAAAACCCAAACCCTAGACCTAAACCCCATCATCAAATCCTAAACCCAATTCAAAACCCTAACTTAAACATTAAATCAAACCCTAAAACCTAAATCAAAACCTAATCCCTAAATCAAACCCTAAACTCTAAGTCAAACCCTAAACCCTAATTTCAAACCCTAACAACCTATAACAACTCCCACTCCACCATAACAACCTATAAAAACCTCTAACCACCCAAACAAACTTAACCAATTCCCACCTCCACCATAACAACCTATAACAACCTATAACAACCTTTAACCACCCAAACAAATGTAACCAATTCCCACCTTCATCATAACAACCTATAACAACTTGTAACAACTTCTAACTGATCATAACAAACTATTCTAACAACCCTAGCCATTTGCAAGCCTATAAATACACCCCATTTTCAAGGAGAAAAAAGGGAAGAGAAAAGGAGTGAAAAACTTGGAAAAATCCAAAGGGAGAGCCACCAAGCTATTTTCTCTCAACCAAAGCAACCAGAGAGGACCAGGATCAAAAAGGAAGCTCGGGGAGGGGTAGAATTCCAACTTCAGACCATCTCCGATGTGCTTCGGCGACATTTGATGACCAAACTCACTGCCAGCTCAGGTAAGCACCCCTCTAACCTCAATTCCTTCTAGAAATGGTTTCCCAGGGATCCCTCCTTCTTCCCCAAGCGATTCCAATAGAGCAAGAGGCTTTCCCTGGCCAGAATCAATGTTCCAGGGGTCACCGGAGTCGTTTTCCAGCGACCTAGTTGGGAACATGAATCCAATGATCAATTCGTGCCCCAATGTGCACGATCCGTCCCCCATGATCCTCCTCATGCTTCTTTGATCATCGGGACGCTGTGGAACGCCTCCAGCAAGCCTCTAGGAGCTAGTCACCGGAATCGAGCTCCGTCACAGTCACTGGAGAAGACGACTGCTTGCAAAGCTCGATCAGGCATGGCCTCGTCGTGCATCCCTGAGCATCAAGGCACGATCCTCTGGCCTTCCCCAAGCTTCCAGTGCCTCCATCATCGCGAATCAGTCCCCGATTCTCCCCTACAACCACCGTCGCTAGCATGCCGTTGAAGCGTGGTCAGGGAACAAGCTCGTGCACCCATTCTTGCTGTTGGATGAGGGAAATCATCCTCGTCGCTCTCCCGTGCTTCCTAGAGCCCAAGACTACTGTTCCAACAAATCCAGAGCCTCCTCCTTCCACGACGTCGTTGACGCATCGTCGTTCAAGCACTTCTAGAGCCTCCTTCTTCCACAACGCTGTCGTTGGAGATGCGTCGATGACGAGGGAGACGGGAGAAGGATTGCAGCCGTTGAGCTCCCGATCCAAACCATTGGATCCCTTCCTCTTCTTCTTCTCTTGCCCCTAATGGAGCCTGATGCATGATCAGGCATTGGGTTGCTCTAGAAGGGCATCCCAGACAGTCGTCGACGACGGGACTCTGTCTCTAACGGCCGTCGCATGTTTAAAAAAAATAAATAATAATAATAGTTTTCTTTTGATTAAACTTCTGATATTTTATTTTTCTTACACATAGGTCCTTCTTTCTTGCATTTAGGTCCCTACATATATTTTTTATGACCATTTTAATAATTGTTTTTGGAAATATTGTAGTGTGACTCTTGAAAATCTTTATTAATGCTTTCCAAGCTTAAAAATCTGAAATAAAGCCTCAGAGTTTCTTTTTATACCTTTTATGTCCTGTATTTTGTATAATAAACCTTGAGCTTTACTAAAATAGTTCTGAATGCATGTTTTTTGTCAAAATTGCAAAGTAAACCATGGATATTCAAATATTTACTCAAATGTGCTCAAAAATTGCATTTTAGCCCTTGAATTTCACTGATTTCTCACTGAATGTATGTTTTTTAGGGTAAATTTGCAGAATAGTCCCTACACTTCCTGTCTTTAAAATTTAAGACCATTTTCTTGCACATTTAACCCTGAATTTCTTTAGAACTGCATTAAATAAATGTTTTACTTGCAAAATTGCATATTGAACCCTAGGAATCTTGAATTTGACCAAAAATGCATAGTTTTGCGCATTTAACCCTAGATTTCGTTAAAATTAAACAAAATGCGTTTTCCTATTTTTTTGGTGGTTTAACCAGAAAATTTCAATCTTCATTCAAAATTTGGGAATTTTGCACAAAAGCCCCTAGAATTTACCTTTTTCACTCACACATGCATTTTGTACACTTTGTTTCCCATTTCATGCATATTTTCTAATGCCTTCTTTCTTGCATTATGCACACACTTCTGACTTGTTTCAAGCTTGATTTTCCCATTATTTCTTGGAAACTGAGTCTGTAAACATTGGCACCATTGAAGATGTCAAGGAAGTGCAAATTAGCGCCTCACTCACAGCAGAAGCCAGAGTTGAATCTGTGGAGCTCCTCTAAGAATATGTAGATATCTTCGCTTGGAGTTATGATGACATGGTTGGGCTAGACGTTGAGGTAGTGGTGCACACATTACTGCTTAAACCGAACATCAAGCTAGTTAAATAGAAATTGCGTAGATGGCGATCACAATGGCTATTGAAATTGAAGGAGGAAATAATGAAATAGCACAAAGTTAACTTTCTAAAGGTCGTCCTCTACCCAGAGTGGTTAGCGAATGTGGTTCTGGTGCCTAAGAATGATGGATTGGTTCGATTGTGTATTGATTACAGGGACCGAAACAAAGCAAGCCTAAAAGATGATTTTCCACTCCCACACATTGATGTATTGGTAGATAATACTGTAGGACACAAAATGTTGTCATTCATGGATGGATTCTCAGGTTACAATCAAATCAGAATGGCAGAAGAGGATATGGAAAAAACGTCCATTATCACCCTATAGGGAGTGTTCTACTACAAAATTATGCCATTTATGCTTATGAATGCTGGGGCCACATATCAAAGGGCAATGACAGCATTGTTCCACGACCTCATGCACCAAGACATCATGGTTTATGTGGATGATATGATAGCCAAGTTAAAGGAACCTGATGAACACATTGCTTATTTAAGGAAGTCGTTCAACCACTTGTGAAAATATAAGCTACGGCTGAAACCCAACAAGTGTGTATTTGGTGTGTCATCAGGCAAGCTACTGGGTTACATCATCATCTAAAGAGGAATTGAGGTAGATCTGAACAAAGCTAAAGCCATCATCGAGATGCCTCCTCCAACAATAGAAAAAGAGGTCCGAGGGTAGGTGGAGCAGTTGCAATATATCAGCCGGTTCATTGCCCAATTGATACTAATCTGTGAGTTGATCTTCAAGCTCTTGAAGGAAGAACGCACAAATCCATTGGAGTGAAGAGTGCTAAGAAGGTTTTAGTAAGGCCACCAGTCTTAGTTCCTCCAACACTAGGGTGTCACCTGTTGCTCTATTTGTCAGTAACACAACATTCAATGGGCGCGTCTTGGGTCAGCATGATGAAATAAGCCGCAAGGAGAGGGCCATTTATTATTTGAGTAAAAAGGTCAATGATTACGAAGTTAAGTACACCGCAATCGAAAAAGTCTGCTTATCCCTCATTTGGGCCACACAACGCCAGAGACATTATATGATGGCATATCCAGTTCTGTTACTGTGCCGACATGATCCTATGAAGTACTTATTTCAGAAGCCCGCACTTGTGGGTAGATGTGTCAAGTGGCAGGTACTTCTATCTCATTTTGATATCATTTTTGTCACTTAGATATCTATGAAGGGGCAGGCCGTGGCTGATCACTTAGCAGATTTACGCTTGCCAGAGTATCAACCCCTACAGACTTAGTTCCCCAATGAGGACATATTATTCACCATGGAAGAGGATGAGTCATTGGACCCTCGAGACAAAGAGCGGTGGCATCTCTACTTTGATGGCACAGTTTACAAGAGAGGCATGGACAACGATGCAGTACTGGAGACCCCACAAGGCCAGATGATCCCACTTGCTTGAAAGTTAACCTTTGTGTGCACCAATAATGTGGCAGAGTACGAGGCATGTATTCTTGGCTTGGGGGCTGCACTAGAACATGGTGCGTAGAAACTGCATGTTCATGGCGACACCATGTTAGTCATCTCATAGGTTAATGGTAATTGGAGAACAAAGGACTTGAAATTGGTGCCATGCCATAACCACCTCCTAAGGCTATTGACCGAGTTTGAGGAAATACAATTTTCATTTATGAATAAGGCCAAGAATGCCTACGTAGATATGCTAGCCACTCTTGCATCCTGGTTGTCCATACCAGAGGATGACACGGTGAAAGTCTCGGTAACTGCACAGACCAGCCGGCACATTGCATGAGTATAGAAGAAGCAAAATCCACAGCAGAGCACCCATGGTATCATGACATCAAAGTCTACTTGGAAGCCAGGAGACATCATCCAAATACATCAACGGCAGATAGAAAGACCATGGTTTGATTGACTTCAAAATATGTGCTTGGAGCGGGTCACTTGTATAGGAGGTCATACAATCATATGGTTCTACACTGTCTAGATAAAAAGGAGGCTGATACAGTAATGTTGCAAGTGCATGTTGGGACATGTGAGTCACACATGAATGGGGTATTATTGGCTAAGAAAATAATGTTGCTAGGTTATTTCTAGTCAACCATGGAGACAGACTGCTGTCAGTTTGTGCAAAGATGTCACAACTGTCAAGTCCATGGCAACTTCATTCATGCACCACTGTAGCAGCTCCACAACATGTCATCACCTAGGCCTTTCTCAACATGGGGAATAGACGTCATCGGAGCTATCCACCCAGCAACTTCTAATGGACATCAGTACATCCTTGTAGCTATTGATTACTTTACTAAATGGGTGGAGGCAGCTTCTTACAAGATAGTGATCGCCTCTGTGACTAAAAAGTTCATCAAGAACAATATTATTACCCGATACGGGGTCCCACATTCAATCAACTCTGATAATGGGACAAATTTCACAGCAAAAAGGGTTGAGGATTTCCTACAAGAAGTCCATATCAAGCATCACAGGTCCTCCCCGTACCATCCTCAGATGAGCGGGGCTGTGGAATCTGCCAATAAGAGTCAAACCTAGATTCTTAAAAAGATGGCGGAAACACATAAGGACTGGCATGACAAGCTCCCATACGCTTTGTGGGCTTACAGAACATTAGTGTGAACTTCAACTAGAGCAACTCCATATTCTCTGGTATATGGTATGGAAGCAGTCCTACCTATAGACGTGGAGAGTCCTTAAAGAAGCAGAGTTGGAAGTGGCAGAGTGGATCGAGGACTACCTTTTTCAACTCAACTTGATAGATGAGCATCGATTGCAAGCTATGCATCATACGCAATGCTATCAGAAACGCATGGCCAAAGCTTATTAGAAGAAAGTCTGACCTAGAAGCTTCTTGCCAGGAGACCTAGTCTTGCGAGCTATACATCTCCCTGATAGTCGTGGCAAGTTCAGACCCAACTGGTGCGGACCATTTGTAGTCAAACAAGTCTTCTCTAGAGGGGCTGTAATCGTGGAGGACATGGACCACATCGAACAATCGAAGCTAGTTAATTCTTGCTACCTGAAAAAGTATTATCAGTGATCATAAACCGTGTGTCCTCACTCTGCGACACTGCCATCTTTCTCCATGCATGCATAAATTCATTTTATCAATGTTTTTCTACGTCCATGTAGCGCTACATCACAGAACATATTAACTCCCATTCAGCATACGCATATATCGGTAGATGATCATCATCATCATCACACGCATGGATCTTAGCCTTGTGATGATAAGCGGAATAAGCTTGTTGTTGTTGGGAATGCGTAGCACCTCCTCAGGTAGATACTATTCAGGTAACCTAGAAAGTGAGGGAGCCACATTTCATCGTGAATTGGGTAAAGTATCCAAGCTGGTCAAGGGCCATACACCTCCTAGAGGGAGATAAAATGTTAGGGGTGAGAATGAGAGTGTGAGAAATAAAATAAAAAATATATCTATGAAAGGGCATAAAAGAATTAGAAGATAGAAGTCACAGATAGAAGTTAGCCCCAAAGGGAGAGGCGTGATGAGTAGCACTGTCCCTATAAGTTAACTTGGAGAGGAATCAAAGTGAATACGTTGAAAGCATATTCGAAAAAGGCCTAGCCTACCCTTTAAACAGCAGCAGCTCCGCACCAAAGACCAGGTACCTATTACCTCCAAGCCAAGGATAGGGTGAACTCACATGCCTATGAGGGAGAAAGAACAAAGAAAATAAAATAAAAAAGTAGGGGTATGGTCCAGTGTGGTTTGGAATGGAGCCTAGGAAACGATATTGCATTTCCACAGAGCCACCCAAAAAACTAGGATCTTGGATAGAATCATGTGAAGATTGGAGCCACCATTCCCTTATATACATGGCAATAAGCATCCCAATGTTGAGGACGCTACTATGATCCCACAAATCATTCAGCATGCCTGCATTTCTTTCCACAAACATCACCTTAAAAACATCGTAGAGTCTAATCTACTTCACTTAGCTGGGTCATGATAACAGCTTTCAGCCTAAGAGAATCCGGAGGACATCGGCTAAACCAGGGGCATGCAAGCTGCTCTTATGGTTTGTGAAGACACCCCATATGCTTGCAATTGGACTTAACGCTAAAACCATAGACCTAAACCTTAAGCCTAATTCTAACCAAGCCTAAAACCCTTACTCTAATCCAAAACCTAAATCAAAACCCTAGAATTAATCCAAAACCCTTGGATTAGTTCAGAACCCTAAATAAAATCCTAAAATAAAGCCAAAACCCTAGAATTAATAAAAATCCATGGGATTAGATCAAAACCCTAAATAAAATCCTAAAATAAATCCAAAACCCTAGAATTAATCCAAAACCCTAGGATTAGTTCAAACCCCCAAATAAAAATCCAAAACTAAATCCAAAATCCTAGAATTAATCCAAAACCCTAGGATTAGTTCAAAACCCTAAATCAAACCATAAACCCAAATCTCAAACCCAAACAACTTATAACTACTTCCCATTCCACCTTAACAACCCTAACTACTTCCCACTACACCTTAACAACCCTAACTACTTCCAACTTCACCTTAACAACCTTAACTACTTCCCACTTCACATTAAAAACTGTAACCACTTCCCACTTCACCATAACAACCTTAACCACTTCCCACTCCACCTTAACAAACTTAACCACCTCTCACTCTAACCATAACAACCTACCTAGCCATTGCAAGCCTATAAATCCCCCCCCCCCCCCCATTTGCAAGGAAATAAAAAGGGGAGAAAAAACTTGGAAAATTGACAGGAGTGCCACCACAGTGTTTTCTCTCAATCGGAGCAACCAGAGAGGTCTCAGATTAGAGGGGAAGCTCAAAAAGGAGGAAAATTCAAGCTTTAGGCCATCTCCGACTATCTTCGGCGAGCTACGGTGGCCAACTCCACTGCCAGCCCAGGTGAGCCACTAAACAAAGCTCAATTCTCCTCCATTTTTTCCCCTGGATCTTCCTTAGCCTCCTTGGAGTTATTCTAGTGGGAGATTAGAGCTTAACTGGCTGGAATTGCAAGTTCAGTGAGTCGTCGGACCCAATCTCCGGCGATAAAGGTGGGGGCACGAATCCATTGAGGGATTCGTGTCCTGGTGTGGGGGAAATTACTAGGATAGATCTCTCCTTGCTTCTCCACCCCTCGAGATGCCGTGGAGCACCCTCTACAAGCCTCCAGGAACCACTCATTGGAATCGCGACTCCTCACCGTCGCTGGGGAAGAAGGTGAGCAGTGGATTGCGTTCTGGAGCTTCGCGCCTCGCAGCGATGCACCAAGCATCTAGGAACCTTCCACAACACTCCGCTAATGCTGTGGAGAAGCCACGACCCCGGTTCCATTTCTAGACACCTATCGCGGTCGAGCTCGCCATAGTGGATCGAGATGACGACAAGCGAGATCCAGGAATGAGAAGTGGTGCCTCTTGTTGCTTCTGAAGGTTAGAATCTTCGCCTCACCACATCGCCAAGCTCCCAGAAGCCCAGAGTCGCCGTTCCAACGCCTCTAGAGTCCCCTTCTTCCACGGTGCCATCACCATAACTACGTCGACGATAAGGGAGACGGGAGGAGGTTTCTAACCATCCGACAGCTGATCCAAACCACTAGATCTTCTCCTCTTCCTCTTATTTTGCTCGTAGGGCGCTCGAATGCTGGATCAGGCCTCGCGAGAGCCTGGGATCGTGTTCCAGTCGCCATCGCCAGTGAGATGCCGACGACCGTCGGGTCCTTTTTTAAGTTTCTTTTAATAAAACTTCTACTCCTTTTCCTTTCTTGCATCTAGGTCCTTAGTTTTTGCACTTAGGCCCCTACATAAGATTTTAAATCATTTTAATAATGATTTGCTTTGAAAATTGTAGAGGAACCCCTGTAAAATTTTTATTAATGTTTTCCAAGCTTAAAATTTTGACATAAACCTTCTAATTAACTTTTCATTCATTTTAAGTCCAAATTTTGCACAAAATGCCTTGAACATTATTAAAATGGTTCTGAATGCATGTTTTTTTGTCAAAATTGCAAATTAAACCCTAGATATCCAAATATTTACTCAAATGTGTTCAAAAATTGCATTTTAAACACTGAACTACACTAATTTCACACTGAATGCCTATTTCCAGAGAGAAATTGCACAACAGTTCCTGAAACTTCATGTTTTCAAACTTAAGACCAATTTCTTGCACATTTAACCCTAAATTACTTCAGAATTGTTTTAAACACATGTTTTATTGGCAAAATTGCATAATGAACCCTGGGAATCTTGAATTTGACGAAAAATGCACATTTTGCACATTTGACCCCAAATTTCTTCAAAAATACATAAAGTGTGTTTTCCAATGTATTTTTGATGATTAGCATCAAAATTTCAGCCTTCATTCAGAATTTGGGAATTTTGCACAAAATCCCTAGGAATTTACATTTCTTACTTACACATGCATTTTGTACATTTTGTTCCCCTTTTCATGCATATTTTCTTATGCTTTTTCCTTGCATCATGCACACATTTTCGACTCATTTCAAACTCAATTTTCACATTGTTTCTCGGATTTCTTCTGATTTTCACGATTTTGATTGAATATGGATTTCCATCACCCAAGGGTGTACATTAACCGGCTTGACAATGCCAACATGGACCCGAATGAGGACTATTTTCTCCAATTTGATTTTCTAAGATTTCTTCGAGTTTCTACTGATTTGCGTGACGCTTTCCATGTATTCTTAATTTTCATGATTTTCCTCATCGCCTAGGGGCATATAGTGAAGTGGCATTTGCAATGCCTACATTGTCCCCCAGATTACCTTTTTTTCCATTTTATTCGCTTCTTTTCCTTGATTTGGCATGTTTTCATAGTCATCTTAGGCATGCGCATTTAGAGTAGGAAAGTATACACACAATAGACCATTATCAAGTAGGAAACCTAGAATGACCGATTTCTTCGGGTGCATGGGGTGCCTAACGCCTTCCCCATGCTTAACAAGAATCTTTACCCTTTCTTTGGCTCGCAATGGCCAAGTGTTGCATCCATTAGGCACAGAGCATGCATATGTTTTCTTCACCCTGATTTCTTTTGGTTTTCCTTTGTGTTTGGCTTTCCTCGTCTTTCCATTAAAAGACTATGTGGCAACTACTTTCCTTATCCTTTTCTTATCTTTCCTTTGTGTTTTCGAGCTTAGTCTTCTTCTCCGGATTCAACATCATCACTATGACCGTATCAGGACTCCTCGTGTGCTTCCATGCACCTAGGAGAGCCGTGCAGGGTTCCATCTGCATGGTCACAAGAACTGGTGACTCCATTGGGGATAACCAGATTTTGGCTTTCGTTTTAGATGGTTGCTTGTCTTTGGTCTATAGAGTTTGTGTTTGTTTGCGTGTTTTACTTGTTTGCACATATTTGACTGGACATGCCTTTTTGTGCCTTTACACCAATTCCATGCCACCACACATGCTCATGACCTAATTCATGCTTTTTTTTGTTGATTCTTGCTTTTATTCGCTACTTGTGAGCATTACACTAGAACATGCCATTTTCATGCCTTCTACTTGATTGATTGACTATTTGGGTGCCATAATTGTGAGTTTTCTTCCTGCTTTTTTTGCAATTGCCATGATTAGGAGAGTAGAGACATATTTGCCTCCCTATCTGGTTAAATAAAATACACAAACTCAGACAAACAAAAAATAAGGCATAGCTAGAGACAAATGCTCACAATTCCCCCTTGGTTTAATAAAACGCAAGTAAAAGACACAAATGCATATCGCACGATTGATCATTTTAGAAAGCATGCATCTTCTCCTCTGAGTCTACCCATAGTTTGCGAACGACAATTCTAGTAACCCATTCTATAGCTTTGGTGTAGGGCATGTTACTAGTTTGACCCCACTTGTCTGGGGTCATGTCGGAGCTAGTAGAGGATACAACTCCGTGCTACTACAGGAGACGAGGTCACCAACGCACCACCCATTCACTGCCTACACATCGGCCGGGATTTAGAATGGGACCTTACTTTTCTGACCAGAGTCAAAACCTAAAACTCATGAGTGCATCTCGTGTGGTCAACCCCATATGGGACATGCATGGTGAGAGAGTGCACTTTAGGACAATCATTTGCATTGTGTCATGGCATACCACTTTAATAACTCGCATTTGTCTTTGCATCATTGTTCGGTTTTGATACCTATTTCTTTTGCCAACTTAGCTCATGTAGCTTGTTGCGAGGTCCTCAACTAGGAGCCTAGGTGTTTCCCTTGCAAGCAGCCTCCCGTGGTTGTTTTCTTTCGCTTTTTCCTGAACTATTGGTCACTTTTGACAGTAGCTCATCTCAGAGCTTGTGTGTTTGTCTTTGCCATAGCTCCATTCATATTCGCTCATGGTCAGCCATGGCCCAACTGACCAGTGAGTTCCCTGTTGTTGTTTTGGAGGAAATCCCAGATTCGGTTCCTCCATCTTTCACTTCTTCTAATTTCCCTTCCCTCCATACATTCCGTTTCGGAGTTGAAGGGGACTCTGAACCCACTTTGGGGCATTCACAAGCACTCATCGCTTAGGAGCCCGTCGTCGAATCCATTGCGGTGATCTCCACATAGGTTCCAGAACTGCCAGATGCACCTCTTTCCTCAGGCTTTCCTGTTCTAGGAACTCAGTCGACTACGGCTACTTCTGCCATAGTGTTCATCTCTCTCCCACTCTTGCCTTCTAACCCATCCATCGATGAGTCTTCTGCCATGCAACCACAACATCTGATGACTTTCGTAGGAAGGCTGCAGTGCATGGCTCTATATCCAGGTCCAACTTCTGCACCTTTTCCCTTGACTCCTGAGGTTCTGATGTAGACCACCTTAGCATTGCAAGCTCATTCCACAACACTTTCGCCCATGCCATCACCTTGGATATTCACTACTCTGGCGATGAGGGCATCATCTTTGCCTCCTGCACCATCACTGCACATTGCACGACATATGACTCCATCACCTGGTGGCTAGTCGTTTGGGCTGGCTGGAGAGTAGTATGCCTCAAGCTCATTGCCTGGAATCGTACCAGCACAACAACCATTTCTCCATCACTCTTCATCATGCACGACACAGCATGCAATCCATTCATTCCCTTTGCATCAGATTCAAGCTCATCCACGCATGACATCATAACACACTACACCTACGCACGGGTATGCTGACCCTTACGCCTTGACACCAGGAGGCGTTAAGGTGGATCTGGAGGAGCACACACGCGCAACCCATACGGCATACGTGGCACCCACATCAGCTGCTCTTGCCTCGTCAACAACAACTTTAGACGCCCTCTTAGCAAGGATAGGCGATTTGGAAAGAGCACTTTGTCAAGTGCAAGGCGAGGAACACTAGTCCTACCACTTCCGGGACCTTTGCTATTTAATAGAGGCGACACTCCCATCGAATTTCCACATCCTAGAATTTGAAAAATATAACGGTAATGGCTACCCAATATCTCATTTGAAGGCATATTGCGAAGACCACGCACAACTTCATAGCGATGAGAGGCTTCTGATCCGCTTGTTCCAGAAAAGTCTGACAGGGTCGGCACTTAGATGGTTTACATCCCTCAACATGGTCTCTATCATGACTTGGAATGACCTCTCTACGGCATTCCTAAAGCAATACTCCTTCAATCTTGACTTGATCCCTAAGCGAGAGGATCTTGTCGCAATCCGGCAGGGCCCCCACGAGTCATTTGGGGAGTATGTCAGTCGTTGGCGTACACTAGCCTCCCAGATCTAGAATAGGCCCTATGATGAGGAGTTTATCGAAATCATTATAAAAGGAGCACAACCAGCGACTGAGGCTCTGCTCAACATTCAGCCCATCACTACTTTTGCATCTCTAATTCGGGCTAGCGCTCGTGTGGAAAGTTCGCTGAAAGGTGGGAACTTCCCTACACTATCTACATTCGCCAAGTAGGCCTCTTCTTCTGGTAGCAGCTTCAATAGCAACACTGTCAACACCAACATTGTCAATAGGGCAGCTATCGCTTTCATCAAGCCTTTTGTGAAGCCAACTAGATTGGAGAGCCAGCCTGATCGGAACCAATTAGCATTTGCACTTAGTTCTCCACACACTACATGCACACACTCCATCGTTGAACTAGTGCATCACATTGCACCGGTTTGACAAGAACAACAACCTAAGTAGAGGCGCAGTCGTCGCACTGAAGGTGACTTCACTCCATTTGGTAGGCCGCTGAGTGCCCTCTTTCCTCTAATTGTGTCACTTCTTCGACTCCTGGATCCTCTTCTACCACCAAACCCACTCCCAAGGTGGTCTAACGCAAGTGCACATTGCGATTATCAACGAGCCTCGGGACCCTCGATTGATAATTGCCACACTCTCTGGAATGTTGTTTAGAGCTTGATCGACAAAGGAGCTATTGTCGTCAACGCGCGGGAGGCAGTATCCACACCTGCACCAACATTTACACAGCCTTGTGTAGCCTACCACTCCTCATTTGATCCTGCAAGCTCCAAAGATGTTTGAACTTTGGGGTTTATCTTCCTTCTCCTGACCTTTTCCCAGGGAGCTTTTCCAACCCCATCAGCCTTGATCCTTCTCTTGCCGTTTTTTAGCTCAATTCGGTCATACATTCGTGCACCATTCTTGTTCCCTTTGCCTTACGAGAGGACTTGCCAAAAGTTTGCCGACTTGCTGTGCACCAATTTAACTCGAAACGCACAGATACTCTGAACCCTAGTGTGCAGCAATTACAGATACTTCAGAATCAACAATAAGCGCAGTCTTCTTAGCTATCACTAGAAACTCAACAGCAGGGACTGAAGTCGTATCCTTTTTTTTTTGTTATTTCAGTTTTGCAATGTCATCATGCATTCAAAAGATAAAAAAGAAAATAAAAGAAAGCATCCAAAAAAGGAAAAATAAAAAAATTAGATAACAAAAAAAAAAACCAAAAATATTTTACATGTTAATAACTCTACCTGATGACGAAAATGGGAAAATTTGCCTACGTTGGATTGGAATGCTCTTCCACAGATGGAAATACTCAGATGACTAAGTAGCGAGGGAGCCACCACTTATCAAGGCTGGATGAAGTGTCCAAACTCTGCAAGGTCCCGGCACCTCCAAGAGGGAGATAAAATGCTAGGGTGACTAAGTGTGTGAGTCGGAAATGAAATATACCTTTGCATGGGCATAAAAGAAATTAGAAGACAGATGGCGAAGACAAAAGTCAGCCCATGAGTAAGAGACATGTGAC
The DNA here is from genome assembly GCA_024699735.1 of Posidonia australis. Taxonomy (NCBI): domain Eukaryota; kingdom Viridiplantae; phylum Streptophyta; class Magnoliopsida; order Alismatales; family Posidoniaceae; genus Posidonia; species Posidonia australis. Next base: position 1,477 of record JAMKQA010007647.1, on the reverse strand, counting down.
GTAGCTCTATCCCTAAAATACTTTGGAGAGGAGTTAAAGCATGTGCCTAGTAAATCCACCTTTGAAGGGTTGGCCCCCCTTCCGGCAGCAAAAGCCTTCAACCCAGATTAGGCGCCTTGTACCTCCAAGCCAGGTATAGAGTGAGGTCATATGCCTATGAGGAAGGAAAAATAAATCGTGTAAACTCAAAAGAGCAGGTACGGGACCTTAAAGAGTTTGGTATGGTGTCCAGTCTATCCCACCTCCACACAACGAGCTTGAGTGTCACCTCTCATCCTACGAGAGCCACCCACAGCTTGTGAGTCTTTGTAGGGCTAGTTGAGGTAAAAGTATCCTCTTCCAAAAGGTATGAAACTTTCCAACCCAACTAAGGGCAAACAAACAAAAATCCCTATAAATAAAAGTCATAGTTGATCGATAAAACATGTTTACCTAGTTAGGTAACAGCTTCACCCATCATCCATCACCACCATAACCTAGCTTGCCGTAGTCTTTCAACTTGCATTTCGCATTACATTACAGAGTTTTGTTGAGCATCACTAATCAGGGACATTTCAGTTACACTATGGTCAAAGCACAAATACAACAAGATTACTTACCAGTGCATAGGCTATACAAACTTGCAAGAATTGGCAGTGTTGGCAGCAATATCCCCACAGTCAACTGAGTCCCACTGGTGCTATTTGGGGAATGTCCGAATGTGGTCTAGTGCACTTGCAGTCACAATCAGACAACCACGACATTTGGCAGCTTGACTCGATACTAGAGGCATCTGTTGTCCTGGTATCTCTCTCTATCTGCCATCTGTTACCATTCCACATCGCCTACTAAAGTGTGTGGCGCTTGCTCTCTGACCAAGCTTACACAAAATGCAACAACCGTATCCGGAACTCAGTTTTGTTCACCAAGAGGATGTTAACTATTCTTTGGATTGAACCCATGCATTAGGCACTTCATGAGGCATAGACTCACAACTTATGGTGTAGATAGTCTAGACTAGAATCTCCAGCCAGAATATCCGGATTGTTTTGAGAAAATGCAGCGTAAGATTGTGTTTCCAGCATGGCAGTCAAGTGCATGTTCCTCTAAGGGAGTGACAATCGCTACGACTACAATGCTTACTGAGCCACAACCACAAAGCAGCATCCTTGATCGTAGAATGTCAGTTTATAGTCTAGCAAGCCATAGATACCCACTTCCCTCAGAAATGTTGGGTATGAGTAGTGAAATTCCAGTAGAATCTACGACCAGCATCAATTCAAAGCAGTCACGGTTCAGGGTGTGTGACCATGCTGGTGGAACCACTGGGGCGCGGTTCACCAAAACCTAACTCCGGTGTGTGGGAACACACTGGGAGGTCCGATACAGTCACGGCGAAAATGGTGAATCCAGAAGGAGAGACAAGACTCGGAAACACCAAAGGGAAGACAAAAGGATAAGGAAAGGAGTCGCCACCTAGTCTTTTAATGGAAAGACG